>PVIY010046546.1:0-18386 GCA_004026745.1 Myrmecophaga tridactyla | reverse complement strand
TGTTCCCCCTATTATTTATTTTTATTCCATATGTTCTACTCTTTTGTTGATATAGTAGCTGAAAGGAGCATCAGACACAAGGTTTCCACATTCGCAGAGTCTCATTGTGAAAGCTATATCATTGTTCAGTCATCATCAAGAAACATGGCTACTGGAACACAGCTCTATATTTTCAGGCAGTTCCCTCCAGCCTCTCTGTTACATCTTGAACAACAAGGTGATATCTACTTAATGCATAAGAATAACCTCCAGGATAACCTCTCGACTCTGTTTGGAATCTCTCAGCCATTGACACTTAGTCTCATTTCACTCTTCCCCCTTTGGTCGAGAAGGTTCTCTCAATCCCTCTAAGGCCTAATTTTAAATGGGCCCTAGTTGCATTCTTGATGGCAGAAGTTGCAGAAGAGTCTTTTTTCCCTCTTTCCTCCTCTTCTTCCTCATACCTCAGGTCCACACGAGTACACAAGACAGAATTGATTTAGTTTTCTTATTGGTTCATTGATGTTTTGGGGGTGGGAAACACTGATAAACGGACTATTAAAAGTTTGGTGGTTATTATAAGTGGCTTAGAGTATGTAGGGTGGAAGGAAATTCAGAAAGGAGGTACTTAGGGCTGCAACTAAGTGAATCTGGATATGTCCTGCCATTTAAGACATATCTAATTAGGAAAACTGTCAAATTAAAATAATCACAGTAAATATGTTTTTAATAATAATAATAATAGCCATCATTTATTATGAGTCTACTAAGTCCAGGTACTATGATAAACAGTTATATGCTTTAATTTATTTAAAGGCAGGTATTACTATTATGCCCAAATTACAGATGAGGAAAATAATGTTTATCCAAGCCTAGACTGCTTGAAGCAAGTGACAGAGTTAGGGTCTGAATCACCGACTACATCATTTGACTCCCAGGGGTGTAAACCTCCCTGGCAATGTGGGACAGAAATCCCAGGATGAGCTGGGACCTGGCATCAAGGGACTGAGAAAACTTTCTTGACTGAAAAGGGGGAAGGGAGAAATGAGAAAAAATAAAGTGTCAGTGGCTGAGAGATTTCAAACAGAGTTGAGAAGTTATCCTGAAGGCTATTTTTATGTACTCTCTCTATATATCCTTTTCAGTTTATGGTGTATTTGAGTGGCTAAAGGGAAGTACCTGAAACTGTAGAGCTGTGCTCCAGTAGCCTTCTTTCTTGAAGACGATTGTATGAAGATATAACATTTACACTGTGACTGGGTGATTGAGAAAACCTTGTGTCTGGTGTCCCCTTTGTCTAGGGTATGGATAGATGAGTAAAAAATATGGATAAAAAAATAAACAAATAATAGGAGGAACAAAGGTTAAAATTTATTAGGTGGATGGAAATACTAGTGGTCAGTAAGAGGGAAGGGTAAGGAGTCTGGTATATTTGAGTTTTTTCCCTTTTTTTTTCATTTCTTTTTCTGGAGTGATGTAAATGTTCTAAATAATTATCATGGTGATGAATATACAACTATGTGATGATATTGTGAGCCATTGATTGTATACCATGTATGGACTGTTTGTATGTTAAGAATGTTTGTGTTTGTATGTTGATTTGTCAATAAAAGTATTTTAAAAAAGGAAAAAAGGATTGGCCTAGGGAACTGTAATAGATAAAGAGCGACTAAAAAAGCTGCATTGCTGTTCAGTGGGAAATAGTGCTCTAGGACATAAGATCCTAGGTATTTCATAAATAATACCACAGAGTATATTATTAAAAGAGTCCATGATAAAAAAAATAAAGACTCCATGATAGAATACAACAAAGATTAGTGGACACTGTCCCTTAACTTTTGAGCAGGATTTTTCCTGAGTGTTCTACAATGAGCAAGATTCATCCTTTATCTGAGACACATACAAGTGATTGCTAACAAGAGATGGGAGAAGGACATGTCACGTATGTGTTCTCTACACCAGACCCTTTGTATAGCTAACTGATTTAATGATCACAACAAACTATTGACAGACTTATGTGTGACCAATGTGGTTAACGGGGCTAAGAGACATCAAATAACTTGTCTGAGTTCTATGCAGCTGGTAAGGGGTAGAGCAGAGAGTTGAACCCATGACTCCAGAGTCTATTCTCTTTCTACCAGACCTCCCAGAACATCAACCAGATCTCTGCCACCTCCCAGGTTGCCCTGGTTGAGGAGACTTAAGACAAGGGTTTGATCCCTGGCTTGATCACCATGTAATTTATATCAATTTATCTTTTTAAGGGTTTTACTGACTCCACTCAAAATATAACTGTACTTTGCATAGCATCATAAGAAAACAGATGGAATGAATTCATGTTTATAAAGTATTATGTAAAGTCTAAGTAGGTTTTTATTTTTAAATATTCTTATATAAAGATGAAAATCATACTCTCAAAAAGGAGTTCTAGAACCCCAAATTCAAATTAGATTTCAATGTCTCCATTTCTTCACTAACCAGAAACTAAATAATGTCTTTTCCAAATAACACAGATATTTTCTTGGAGGCCAGGAAATAAATACTTGTGGTAATTTCTGAGAATTGCAAAGTGCTAGCCCCCAAATAAATATATATTGTGGGGGAAGGTAATATAGCCCAGGCCAATAAATATTCATCACAAAAGCTCACATAGGAAGGATGTGGGAGTATAACTTTGTTGATAAAAGAAGGTAACTTGATGCTGAGGCTAAGTTGTGATGGGACTTTAACTCAGGCTCGCATTGCTACCCATGATGACAACTGTTCACCATTTACTGAGAAGTCAGGGTCAGGAAGAAAACTCATTTGCATCTAGTGGGATGAAAATGCACTCCACATTTTTAAAATGGCCTTCCTTTTACCATGATTAATTGGACACTGGTTGCATTGACAAAAGTGCTACAATCATATGCATTTCATTCTATATTCACAATAATATTGAATTTGTAGAAACTATAATTAAACCATATCTTCCTTACCAAAATAGGGCAGAGCCAACTCATTATTAGATATATTGTTCTAAGGACCACCAATGTGAATAGTCCAAGCCTAAAACTTTCTAAATTCACCCAAATAGTAATTCATGCTTCCTCCTTGTTTTAACAAGGGCTACCCATACGGCATGCTCAGTACTTGCCTCAGTCCCTGTTTTCTGAGTCCTAGTTAGAATCACAGAACTGACAATGACTCCAAAAAAGTCTGAACCACATGTGGGCTGACTTTCGATACCTACAAGATTTGACCATCTGCGTGTCTCACAGGTATCTCAAATGCAATATTTGCAAACAAGAGGTAAGTGTCCAAATTCTGGCTGTGCCACTTGGTAGCTGTGTGACTTCAGGAAATTACCTAACCTTTCTGTGCCTCAGAGTCTTCATCTGTAAAAGTATTTAAATGCTCCTAACTATTTAAAGTACTTTAGGATAAAATAAGCGACTGCACTGAAATATTTAGGAGTATGCCTGGCGTAGAATAAGGAGAATAAGGGCTCCTTAGATATGTTATAATCCTCTATCAACCTCCACCTGCTTATTCTTTGCTCCTAATTCAGTTTGGGGCACTGTTATGGATTGAATTATGTCTCTAAAAAAAGATATGTTGAATTCCTAACCCCCAGGACCTGTGAATGTGACTTTATTTGGAAATAGGGTCTTTGCAGATGTATTCAAGTTAAATGAGGTCATACTGAATTAGGTTGGGCCCAAACCAATATGACTGATGTCCCTATAAGAAGAGGAGAAGAAATATAGCTCTACAGACATACGGGGAAGGAGGCCATATGAAGACAGAGGCAGAATTTGGAATGATGTATCAACAAGCCAAGTGAATGCCAAAGATTGTCAGAAAACACCAGAAGCTACAAGCGGCAAAGAAGAATTCTCCCCTCCAGGTTTCAGAGGGAGAGTGGCCCTGCTGCCACCTTGATGTCAGATTTCTAATCTTCATAACTGTGAATAATAAATTTCAGCAGTTTTAAGCCACCCAGCTAGTGGGACCCTGTTATGACAAACCTAGAAAACTAATACAAGCACTACAGCCATGCAAACAAAATACCTAGAAACTTCATCTTAGCCTCAGTTTCTCCCTCACCACTCCCTACCCTCAGAATCCATTGATTCCACATCCTCAATATCTCTCCTATCACTCATTCAGTCTATGAACATTTATTGACATTTACTCTGGGCCTGACACTGAGCTTGGACATGTTGTAGAGAACAAAATTAAGAAAGTTTGTGTACTGTACAGTAGAGGAGACTTTCAAGTTCCAACACCTCTGCCTTTGATCATCCTCTCCCTTGGATTATTACTGGAGCTTCCAAAGCAATTTTCTGGTCTCTTCCCCTGCAATCCATTCTTCCAAAACTCAGGTCTGGCTGCTTCTCTTTGCTTCTAGAATAAAATTCACAACTGTCCCCAAACAATCTTTATTTCGTTATCTCCCAATATTATTCTCCACAGCGGGCTTTCTGGTAGCTCCCCAGAAAACTGTGCTTCTCCATGCTTCATGACCCTGTCCGGCAGTTGCTCCCTCATTCTGACATCCTCCCCCTTCTCTATCAAAATCCATCCTTTTAAGACCCAGATCACCTGCCCGATGTCTTTCTTGACCTTCCTGTAGTCAGAAGTAATCATTCTTCCCTCTTAGTTCTTGTCCTTCCATTTGACATTCCAGCTATTTTTGTTTACATAGCTGAGCCCTGGCTTGAGCTCAGGCTGCCTTCACACCAGGATCCAGACAGAGCCCGGACAAGTCTGGAAGGTCATTACAATGGGTCTGCCAAGGTTCTACTTGCATGAAGATCTGAGGAGTGTCCTGGGAAATGAACTCATCCTGCTGGAAGAAAGGGCCAGGTCACGCAAATGTGTTCCAAGGACAGTCAGCCGTGTCAGAGGAAGGGATCATTTGAGAAGCTGGTGCCTGCCTCTCAGCTTGCCATCAACCATTCTCACTGATATTCATGCCTGAGTCATGCAGTCATCCATTTTCATTCAATAAAATATTGATCAAGTGCCTTCTGTGTGTCCGGCTCTACACTCAACTCTGGAGACACGAGTGAGGAAAACAATCCATTCCTTGACATTAAGGAGTTTAAATTGAAGTCCTAACGAAAGTTCTAAGAAATAGGGAGTTGCTATTTTAAAAGACGATATTTTTATTTATTTGATTGTCAGTTTTTACAAATTTTTACAATTTTACAATGTACAGTTTTAAACATCCTTGTAAGACAGGGAGAACACAAAGCAAAACTGCTTTGTAATAGTAGAAGGGATAAAGGGTGATTTTCCCTATTGATGTGAAAGTGGGGAAGGTTGAAGGAAGCAATGACTCAATGCTTTAAGCAAAAAGCTCCACAAGCCAATAGCTGGACCAGAGAAAAAGCAGGAGATGGCCTCATTGTCCACAGCATCAGAGCATGAGGATGTCCAGCTAGCTACCTCTGCAGTGGGAGCAGCGGAATGGCAGACACCATGGAGGCCTGCAAGACACCCCGGGATTGCATGTGTGGGAGCTTAGAAGTTCTGCATTTCTGTGGGTATTAGGACTCTATTTCTGCCTCAGGAGAATGGCTTATGGAAGCAAGTGTTTTTCATTCCTCTTCCACCAATTTGTCAGCTGTATGAAGGCAGGAACAGTGTCTTATTGTTTCGGGAACTTCTCAGGAACTTACACAAAGTAGGTAAGGTACAAATTTTTTTGAATTAAAATGAGTATAAAGAACTTTCATTTAAGTAAAATTGCCAGAGCATATAAATGTATAAAGGATGAAATATAAAGAATCTTTACACTTAGGTGAAGTTTTCCACCCCCCTCATATTACAAAACAAATTTTGCACTCATTCTTCATTCCACTTTGGAGGCTTAAGTCAGAATTAAAATAAATGTACTTACTTTCTTGTTGGTCATTATACATAGGTTTTTCTTTTTGTGATTATAAGGATAATACATTCTCAGGTAGAGAAAGGATCTCTATGGATGGAAAGGGAAAAATAAAAGCAGATGTCACACAAACACACCATGGAATGTTTAGTGGCAGAATCTAATTGAATCGTATGTTTTGGAAGTTCCATAACAATCTTTCCTCTCCTACTTCTCCACACTTTAAGTATGATAATTCCCCCATCACCTTGAGAAGAGATGGAAATTGGAACAGAGCAATGAAGTGACTTTCATACAAGCCAATTGGCTTAAAAATCCAGACTAATGTCAGAATGAGTCTGATTTCCTGAAAAAAAGATTTGAACATTGTTGGTTCAGCAACCAAAGCCGTGGCCCTTCTGGAGTCACTCATCACAATCACTCTCCTTAATCTGCTGGATTTTGCTAGTGAGAGGGAAAGCAGTAGCAATAGCCAAGCCAGTCAACAGGGACTCCAAACTCATTTTTCATCAGTTATTTTCTGGGGAAGCAATAAAAGAAAAATTTGAATTATTAAAATGTATTATGATCATTTGTATTCATTAGCTGCTTATGCAATCATAGAGAAACAGGGCGCTATGATGAAAATAGAACAAGTCCTGTTTCACCACTTAGTAGCTGGTTGATGTACAGCAAATCATTTAAATTTTCTGAGCTGTTGTTTTTTCTTTGGTGGGGAAAAAAAAGCAATCATTTCCACTATGTCTAGCTCAGGAAGCAGTTGTAAAGATAAATGAATTTTTGTTTTTGAAAACTCTAGAGTGATAGAAATGGAAGGTGTGATGCCTATATCACTTGGATAATAGTATACCAAAAGGTGTCAGACTTTCTCTCCCTGTGTTTCTCCCTAGAGGCTCCCAACATGCTCCACCCTAAACTTAATTTCCACAGCTTCATACTACCAGATCATCTTCCCTCTGGCACGATTCTTTTATTACTGGAAAAAAATGTGCCCCATACCCAACAATCACTTAGTACAAGGCCAAGAGCTAACTGTAAGCTAGAAGGAAAGGCAGACTGAAGAAATGAAGACCACACAGAAGGAAAGCATTTTGCTTTCATCTCTCTACCTATGGTGTCCATATGAGGTTGGCTGTAACATCTTTTGAAAACTCTCTCTGGGACAGTAGTCTGTACAAGCACTCACTAGTGTAACCCAGATGCAGAGGGGAAAATGTCCCATGAAAAATCCAGGTGCCTGTTATGCACTGACCCTTATGCCAGATTACAAGATCACTGGATACCTATGTGACGTTAAGCATATCAGAGTCCTCTGTACCTCAGTTCCTTCATCTGCAAAAGGAATAATGACGGGCGGTGCGACGGTGACTCAGTGGCAGAATTCTCCCCCGCCATGCCAGAGACCTGGGTTCAATTCCTGGTGTCTGCCTATACAAGAAAAAAAAAAAAAAAAGAAGAAGAATGGCATCTATTCCAAAAGATAATTGTGAGGATAAATGAATACAGCTGGAGTCAGTCTGTTGTAATTTCCTAACTGCTAAAACAAATACCATACAATGGGTTGGCTTAGTAACAAGAATTTATTGGCTCATGGTTTCAGAATGTAGAAGGCTGGCTTCCTTCTGGTACCTATATTTTCTGGATGGCAGGCAATCTTTGGGGTTCCTGGTTTTTCTGTCACATGGTGATGCACATGGCAGTATCTTGTTGCTTCGGTTTGCTAAAGCTGCCAGGATAAAATATATTAGAAATGGACTGGCTTTCACAATAGGGATTTATTAACTTATAATTTAGTTCTAGAGCCATGAAAATGTCACATTTAAGGCATCACCAGGATGATACCCTTTGGAGACAGGCCACCAGCATCCAGGACATCTCTGTCACATGGGAAAGCACATGGGGATATCTATTGGTCCTTCTCTCCCAGGTTTCATTGCTTCCAGGTTCTGGCCTCAGAGGCTTCCTCTCTGAGCTTCTGTGGGTGCTCTCTTAGCATCTCCAGAGCTTTTCTTTATGAGTTTATCTGGGCTTTTTCTATCTTTTATACTTTCATAAAGGACTCCAGTAAAAAGGATTACGACCCACTTTGAATGGGGTGGGTCACATATCAATTGAAATAACCTAACCAAAATGTCCCACCTACCACAGGTCTACACCCACCAGAATGGATTAAAAGAACATGGCCTTAGGTGGGCCATGGTGGCTCAGCAGTCAGAGTTCTCATCTGCCATGCCAGAGATCCGGGTTCAATTCCCAGTGCCTGCCCATGCAAAATAAATAAATAAATAAATAAATAAATAAATAAATAAATAAATAAATAAATAAATAAATAGACATGGCCTTTTCTAGGGTATATAACAGCTTCAAACTAGTACACTTGTCCTCTCTGTTCCGGGACCTGTTGACTTCTCTTTCTGTGGCCTTCTCTATAAAGTTTGCAGTACTATGGTTGAGATCCATCTCGATTCAACTGGACCACACTTTAGATGAAGTGGGGATTCATACCCACAAGAATGGACTAAGATTAAGAACATGTTTCTCTAGGGTACATAGCTCCAGACTACCACAGAGTCCTTAGCACTTAGTCCCAGCTGTGCACATGAGGACTGATGGTGATGGTGATGATGGTGGTCGTGGTGGTGGTTATACCTACATCTCACTGCCTCTGCATAAAGCTAAGAGAAAGAAGAACAAAGCAGAGAAAGAAATGCACCAGGAAGAAGCTTTCTGGACAAGGCACATTGTAGGAAACCAGGCTTCTTCAAGATCAGGCCATGCTGAAGACTTACAATGCAAGAGCTCAGGTTATGGAAATAAGTTCATTCCTACACCCTGAATATTGCCCAACTTCACCCAGACAGACTAAGAAATCCTAGAAATTTTTATTAAAGCCCCGAGAAGGGAAAGAACCAATTTCCAGTGCATATGAGCCTGGGGTACAGAAGAGTGCTGCCCAGAGAAGATGCTCTGAAACAATGGAAAACTAGTACCAGGAAAGAAAACAAGCCAGGGCAGAATGAATTCCTGTGGCCTTTCTTCACTAAAGGGGCTACTGATTTCATAGTGAAGAGAGACAAGTTAATGCCAGACCCATACTCTTCACATATTAAATATTTGTATTTGTATTTTATTTAGCCAGTTGCTTAAGTTAAATACTTAATAAAGTGCTCACAACTTATTTGGATTCTTTCCATTCAGTCATTCCTTCAAAAGATACCTACAGATGGCTACAGAGTGCCATGCCCTGTAGTCAGGAATGACAGCCCAGAGCTAACAGTTTTGGGGGGGAGATAGATTAGTAAGACGTTACTAACAGGCCAGATTTGAATTCAACATGAGCTGTAAGTACCTGGGGCTTCAGGAGTGGCACAGGGAGAGGCTAGAATGTTTAAAAGTATAGGTCATAAAGGGCCTTCAAGCATGTTAAGGAGTTTGGACTATATTCTGAGGTGGCTGGGAAGCTACTGAAAGATTTGCCAAGTTGACTGCTCTACAGGTATTGTTATAAATGCTCATACTGGTGAACCTCTGAAAGATTTGCCAAGTTGACTGCTCTACAGGTATTGTTATAAATGCTCATACTGGTGAACCTCTGAAAGATTTGCCAAGTTGAATGCTCTACAGGTATTGTTATAAATGCTCATACTGGTGAACCTCAACTATTTGGGCACCTAGAATGAACCAAATTAAACAGCTCCCCTTGCAAAATTGCTACCTGACACGTTATTCCTTTTAGGATGACTATAGATTATACCATTTTCACTCAAGAGCAGAACAGTGCCAGACAATGGCTTCCATCGGTCCCAGAAAGAGGTAAAACAGGGACCCAGAAAGGTTCCCTTTTATTAAAATATAGGAATCATATTAAGAAATATTAAAATATAGGAATCAAATTCATGCAAGCAACACATTCATTTACTGTAAATTTCCTAAGATTATCCAAGTCAAAAATCAGAAATGGCCAAGGCCAGGCCCTTGCCAAAGGAGCACAAAAATTTAAAGACAAAAGAAAGGAATTTGAGTCATTTTAGAGACAAAAATAGAAAATGCTGGGTGGAGTCCTACCATCCATTGTATTAGCCAGGATGCTGCTCTTTCTAAGTTTCAAGGATAATGTAAAAATTAATGACACTAATATTTATTTTACTTTCTAAAACCTTTATGTTAAAAACCGAATTTCTCAGCCGCAGCAACAGAGTTTCTACGAAGGAAAGGCTTAGAGGCATCAATCTACTTCGAAGAGATTTGTCAGGAAACTGTATTTGCATAACTAGCATACCGTTTTTACTTAGATTATATGTTTATTTGTATGGCTGGGAGGTTAAAGCAAGGATGCCAAAATACTCCTAAACTCCCTTTTTGTCATGCCATCACTCTGTAAACAACAAATGTGATATATGTCACTGAAGGCAATTAATCTATGAGATTGATAAATACTATTAATGGCGGAAATTAAGTCCCAGCTCCTGGAAGGAAATGTAACTATATCCAAGTTATTTGTCCATTGATAACTTCTTCCCATTCTATGGGGGCAATCTCTGCACCTTGGAATGAAATGAAAGAAAAAAATGCAGCTCCCTGTGGTTATGGCATTTAGTCTGTGAGATACAATTTGAGAAGCACTGGAAGATCTTGCTTCACTTTCCCTTCCCCCATCAAGCCCTGACATGGTACCAAAAATCTCCACATTTTTAACTTTAAAGTTAAGACATTCAAAGCTACTATGAGATTGCACATCTTATCTCAGAAGGGTAACACATTGAGTCATTAATAATAACAATTACTCAAATGACTTCATCAAGTTATTCTGCCAGCTACTTGGCAATTCCCAAGGGAATAGTAAGAAGGCTTTTGATCTTGGGGAGAAAGTAAGGGGAGTTCTGTTGGAAAACAGAGTCTGGGTGTGGACCCAGGAAGACACTACAAAGAAACTTAAGCTTTCCCATTTTTCTAGGACCAGCCTATTCTTATTGCTTGAGTACTTTGGGCTGAGGTCATGAGAACTATTCTGGCTACAGCTACTTGCTTTATTGTAATCTTCAAGTCATGTGAAGTTTGGAGACCCAGGGCTCAAGCCCCTCCTCCATATTGAGAATAGTTACTGCAAAAAGTAGCTGCCTACAATGACTGGGACAGAAATTAAAGCTTCGAATCTCTGTGGGGGCAGGGCAAAAGAATGCACAGATGGTAGAAACAGAGCATTAAAATCCACCCCCCACCCTTGATCATTGTTGATAACAAATCTCCAAACCCCTGTGTCACAAGACCCTATGGAATACACCCTTGTACTAAACTCTTATAAGCTCATGCACTCCCCACCCCCCGCCCTTTGCAGGGCATTAACTTCCATTTTCCATGGCCAGCAGCCACATGGAAGATCCTCTCCTGTTTGTAAGTCCTAATTAAAATTTTTGTCAAATTCTGTGCCTCATGTGTTCTTTGGTTTTCAGGCTACCTTGACTCACGCCCTCCAACAGCTGGGCTGGAACATGAAGAGACTGGATTAATGCTTGGGTCACAGCACTCACCAACTATGTATATTTGTACATTTTACTTAAACTATTTGAGCCTCAGTTTCTCATGTGTCATGGGAATAATAATACATGCCTCACTTAGCTCAGAGAGCTCCTCTAAAAACAAAGCAAATTAATAAATATGATTGTGCTTTATAAATAAAGTTATTCAGAGGGCCATACCACTGCTGATTAAAACCTTCAGTGGCACCCTACTGACCACCAAATAAAGTCTAAGCTCTGCACAATAGCATCCAAAGTCCTCCATTATCTGGTTTCTTGCTGCATTCATGCCCAAAATCTTCTACCCATTCTGGATTACTAGGAGTTCCCTAAATAAACTATAATGTTCATCCATTGTCTGTGCCTACCCTATACCCAATTTTCCTTCTTATGCAAATATCATTCATTTTCCTTCAGGAAACAATACCCAATCCAACCTTGGTTTATGTGATCTAGTTGGGCAGCCCCACCACAGTCACATTCAAGAGTGGGCACATAAATCAAGTCAATCCAATCAGAAGTAATCTAGAAACTTTAACTGGGATTATGGGGAAGATTAGGCAATTTTTCCACTGTGGCAAACACCAACAGAGAAGAAATCAGAACCAAGAGAAGGCTGAAATCTCATGCCTGATGGCACCCATTAAACACCTGAATCCACCTAATTCTGAAGCTAGACCTACATGCCCACCACCTAGATTTTTCAGTTATGCTAGACAAGAGATTTTCTCCTTATACGTAAGTCAATTTGAGTTGGTCTTCATAATAGTCAGTGTTCTCTAGGAAAACAGAATCAGCAGGAGATATCTGTAACTATGAGATTTTATAAAAGTGTCTCATGCAGCCTGGGGGATACACAATCCAAATTCTGCAGGGCAGACCACAAGCTGGCAATTCTGATGAAGGTCTTCAATGAATTCCCCAGGAGCTGGCTGAGGTGGAGAGAGTTTCTCTTCTGATTTCTCTATTAAAGCCTCCACCTGATTAGATTAAATATCTCTCATTGCAGAAGGCACTCCCCTTAGCTGACTGAACATGTAAATAGCCATAGATGCAATCAACATGCTGATGATTTCAGTCCATAAAATGTCCTCACAGCAACAAATAGGCCTGTACTTGCTTGACCAGATGACTAGGCACCATCATCTGGCCAAAGTGACAGATGAACCTAACCATCACAGTCCTCTATGATCTTACAACCACAATTCACACATAGAGGATACTGTTTTCATGCTTCATGTTGATTCTCCTCACCATCACCCTTTATCCTTCTGAAAAACACCTTCTCTCTTCATGATTCAATTCTAGTACCACCTCTCTTTGAAATCTCTCTAGATCAATCCTCATCTCCACTCTAGTTAGAAAAGACCCCTTCTCCCTGGCTTTCCAAAACACCCTGTACCAACCTCTAGTAGAGTAAAAGTTATGCTAATCACGCTTTATGTGTCTGTCTCAGGCACTGAACAACAAACCCCTCAAAGCAAAGGGACATGACTTGG
The DNA here is from genome assembly GCA_004026745.1 of Myrmecophaga tridactyla. Taxonomy (NCBI): domain Eukaryota; kingdom Metazoa; phylum Chordata; class Mammalia; order Pilosa; family Myrmecophagidae; genus Myrmecophaga; species Myrmecophaga tridactyla. The sequence goes on along the minus strand of PVIY010046546.1, from coordinate 5,514 downwards.
TATCCCCAGTACTTTCTCAATTCTTGTTGAATAAAAAAGATGTTATCAAAACCAGGAGAAGAATTTTGTGGCTAGAGGGGTGATATCAAGGAGTAAGAAAGAAAAACAGATGAGAATGTGGTGGAGTATCTAGTTTAGAACAGAAACTGAATCTAAATTAGATGGGTGGTTGGGGGGGTTGGGAGGGAGCAGTACACAGGACAAAAGTGATTTACGTTCTTGGTGCATTCATTGCTCTGGGACCAGTTCTTCTTTCCTTCTGGCTTTCCTACTCCTTAGCACCTTGGGTATTTTGGGGTTCGCTTTTTTTATTAAAAACCCTCTGTGGCAGAGACAGCTAGATATCCCTCAGTATCTGTTCTTCCCTTCTTCCATAGGAATAGAACTGCTGATATTTTGCTGGATACAAGGATGCCTGGAATTAAAACTACATTTCCCAGTCTCCTTGCAGCTAGGTGTGGCCATATGGTTATTTTCCAGCCAATAGAACATAAGCTGAAGTGGTGCACACAACTTCCTAAAGTACAAAGACCTGCCTCCTCCCCGATATTTCTCTCCCCACCGAAACCAGCTGAAATACAAACATGGTGGTGAGCCATCCTGGACTATCCAGATGATGATAACAGCCTTGACATGTCAGACCAGCAAGATGAAAGGATGCTGCCTCCCTGAAACCGCTAAACCAGCCCTGGACCATTGTGCCAAATCTAACACATGAGAGAAAAATTAATTTCTAACTTGTTTAAGCCACTGTGATTTGGGGTCTGTGTTTCACAAACTCATATTCTTATATAACTAAGACATCCCTCTTCTTGTCCTCTCTTATGTTTGGTTTTCTTCCTATTACTCTGAATTGAAACTATTAGAATTGGAAGTTCCCAGTAATCAAAAGAAGCAGTCACAGGTAAAATCTATGATGGTTCTCCATCTTCCAGTCTTTCACCTGTCTTTAAGTATTCACATATGTCCACTACAAAATTCTCCATGGCATTGCATAAACAGATTAGTTTCAAAAGCATATTTGCCTAAAATACTTTGCTGGGACATCTGATTTGGGTGCTGTTCTAGTTTGCTAGCTGTTGGAATCCGATATACCAGAAATGGAATGGCTTTTAAAAGGGGGAATTTAATAAGTTGCTAGTTTACAGTTCTAAGGTGGAGAAAATGTCCCAATTAAACAAGTCTATAGAAATGTTTAATGTAAGGCATCCAGGGAGAGATACCTTGGTTCAAGAAGGCCGATGAAGTTCAAGGTTTCTCTCTCAAGTGAAAAGGCACCTGGCTAACACAGTCAGGGTTTCTCTCTCATCTGGAAAGGCATGTGGTGAACACAGCATCATCTGCAAGTTTTCTCCCCTGGCTTCCTGTTTCATGGAGCTCCCTGGGTGGCATTGTCCTTCTTCATCTCCAAAAGGTCACTGGCTGGTGGACTCTCTGTTTCCTGTGGCTGTGTCATTCTCTGCTCTCTCAGAATCTCTAGGTTTCTCCAAAATGTTTCCTCTTTTATAGGATTCCCGGTAAACTAATCAAGACCCACCCAATTGGGTGGAGACACATCTCTACCTAGTACAGTTTAACAACCACTCTTGATTGAGTCACATCCCCAGGGAGATGATCTAATTACAGTTTCAAACATACAGTATTGAATAGGGATTACAAGAAACGGCTGCCTTTACAAAATAGAATTAGGATTAAAACATGTCTTTTCTAGGGTACAAACAGCCTTTCAAACCAGCACAGGTGCTAAGAAACTGAAAAATCCAAATTGAGAACACTCTTAATATTCAACTACAGGGGAATTGTCAAGCAAATTGGAGTATATCCACTGTGTTTAATATAATGTAGCCATTAAAGCAAAATTTATAAATGCATGCAATTTTATGGGGAATTACTATATTCATAAGAGAAAAAAGGCAAGATATAAAATTGTATATATAGTATGATCTCAAGTGTGTAAAAAAGATGGAAAGAAACCAATAACCATGTCAACAACACTATCGTATTAAACACCCACTGCATGCCGGGCATTATGCTAAGCACTTTACATGAATTTTCTCATTTAGTCCCCAAGAACTCTATGAGGTAAGTCAATTATTCCAATTTTACCAATGAGAAGACAGACTTAAGAAGATTAAGCAACTTTCCCAACATTTCATGTTAATTGGTGGATGCAGAACACAAACTCCAGCATATATCTGATGCCAAAAACCGTGTTCATTATTATGTGTTTCCAATATATTTTTTACAAGGTTTTTGAATGATTTTTATATATCTTTCTTCTTTTCTTTAGTTTCTAAATTTTCTAAAAATAGCACAATTTTCATACTAATTAAAAACTTATACACAAAATGAACTATATTTTTAAAAAGAAAGGCTAATATTCTCATTTTGTTTTGCTTCTTCCTGAAATGGAGTGTATAAAGACCCAGGGCCTTTGCCACCTCCTCCATTTTGAGAGCAAGTCACATAGCCACCTACATCACTGGGACAGATATTAAAGGTCAAAGAATGTAAAATCCCCTTCCTCTAATAACCAAATCTCACAAGTGTCTGCTGAAACTCCATTTTAACCAATCTCATGAGGCTGTTGAATTTTATAAGCCATTCCTGAGCATGCCTCTCTCTCTTGGCTTTGGGCAGAATGTAAATTTTCATCTCCCAACTGGCAGCCATTAGGAAAATCTTCCTCCTTCCATAAGCTCCTAATTAAACTCATGGGTAATCTCCAGTCTAGTGTGTTCTTTGATCTTGGGGTTTCACTGGATGGAACAGAGTGTTATAGTGGCACAGCTTTACCTCAAAGAAGAGTGCAACATAAGTGTGCTGATAACTAAATGGGATTAAAACTCTCAAGTTTCTCCATCCACCTTTCAACAAAGTTCCATCACTAAAAACACTGAGTCGGTAGTATTTAACCTGTTTAGAAGCCATGGCTCACTTTGAGAATCTGTTGAAAGCCATGGATCATCTTCCCAGGACAATGTGAGAACACATGTGTGCATTTGAAAGTACTCTCACATTTTGTTCACAATTTCAGGAAATTAACAGAGGCAACTATGCTCACAATGTTTCCCGGTAGAAAGGCTCCTGGCTTAAAATATTGTTTTGGTTTATTAATACTGCCGAAATGCTATATACCAGAAATGGAACAGCTTTTGAAAAGGGAATTTATTAAGTTACAAGTTTACAGTTCTAAAGCCATGAAAATGTCCAAAGTAAAGCATACAGGAAAAGATACCTTGACTGAAGAAAGGCTGATGGGTCCGAAACACCTCTGCTGACATCTGCTGATCCATTGGCTTCTGGTTTCAAATAGCTTCCCTAGGGACATTTTATTTCTGCATCTCCAAAGTCTCTGTCTCTGTTGGCTGTGAAGCTTTTTCCAAAGTTTCCTCTTAAAGGCAGATTATAAGACCCACCTTGAATGGGTGAAGATATATCTCCATGGAAACAACCTAATCAAAGGGTCCCATCCACAAATGGGTAGGCTTCATCTCCATAAAAACGGTCCCACTTGTGCCAATTTGAATTTGTTATATACCCCCAGAAAAGCCAAGTTCTTTAATCCTCATTCAATATTGCTGTGCGGGAACATTTTGATTGTTTCCATGGAGCTATGACCCACCCAGCTGTGCCTAGTAACTTTTGATTTGATGGTTTCCATGGAGATGTGTCTGTATCCATTCAAGGTGGGGTTTCTTACTGGAGCCTTTTAAGAGGAAACCATTTTGGGAAAAGCTTTAGAACTGACAGAGCCCACACAGCCAGAGAACTTTGGAGATACATAAAGAAAATGCACCTGAGAAGCCATTGAAGAAGCCTTGAGAGAAAGCTAGCAGGCGTCATCATGTGCCTTTCCTGACGAGAAAGAAACCCCAAATGTCATTGGTCTTCTTGAGCCAATGTATCTTTCCCTTGATGCCTGCCTTAGTTTGGACATTTTTATAGCCTTGCCTTAATTTGGACATTTCACGGCTTTAGAATTGTATATTTGCAACTCAATAAATTCCCTTTTTAAAAGCCATACTTTTCCTGGTATATTGCATCCCAGCAGCTTGCAAACTAAAACACCATTCTACAATATTAAGTAAGGATTAAAGAACATGATTCTTCTGGGATACTCAACACTTTCAAATCAGCATAGGTATAAGAAGTTGCCTTTTGTCTGATCTGCTGAAGCTTGACTATATCTCTAACAGTGGTATCGTTGTCAACATGATAAACCATAAATGGTACCATCAGTAGGGATATTCTTTGAGGTCCTCCTTGGTGAGGGAGATGGATTTTAACAGATCTATCCACATCGCCCTGATGATCAGCAATGTCTGGGGATAATGCAGCCTGAAACTTTATTTTGTTTCATTTCTCTTTTCCCTTTTGATCAAGAAATCTTACTTACTCCCACATTGTTAGGGCCAGGCTCATCTCCAGGAGTCATTTCCCATGTTGCCAGGCAGTTTTTCATCCCTGGGAGTCATGTCCCACGTAGTAGGGAGGGCAGTGGGTTGACCTGTGGAGTTGGCTTAGCGAGAGAAAGGCCTACATCTGAGTAACAAAAGAGGTTCTCTAGGAGTGACTTTTAGGCATAATCATAAGTGGGCTTAGCTTCTCCTCTGCAGGAATAGGTTTTATAAGGGCAAGCCCTAAAATTGAGGTCCTGGCTCATCGAATTGGCAGTCCCCAGTGCTTGCAAGAATATCAGGTCTTTCCCCAATCCCTCAAGGGGACTTTGCAAATACTTTTTAATCTTCTGTCCAGATTACTCTGAGATGTATTGGGGTATCACACTAACCTGTACAAGCCAACAAGATCTCACTCCGTATTCAAGGTTCCATGTAATTATGGCATTCAAATAAGCTGACCATACAAGTTAAATTAGTATACTACCAAAAATATAAATTTTACACCAAATAAATAACCTCTTCCTTTGGTCTCACACAGAAGTTGAAGTTTTAAAATACAGTCAATGCCTTGAAAGACTGTATTATATTTGTATAACCTGCTATTTAGAGATAAGAACAAAGCTGATCAGGTCAAGATTAAAGTAATTCAGAATGTATTTTAGAACCTACTCTATGAGACCAAAGGAAGAAAGGTTTATTCTGTCCAGATCCTAAATTTTCTGTAGCACATAATCTAACTCAACCTGTGTGGATACATCATTTAAAGAACCCAAACACGTGAAGCCCAGAATGGGAATGAGGGTCTCAAATTCTGTATGGCTTAATGTAATGTGCAGATTCATCCCAGAGTATGTTAAGCAGATAATCAAAAAGTATTGGCAAAGTCCCTTGAGGGATGGAAGAAAAAATATAGAACTATTAAACTTTACTATCTGGGAAACCCCTGATACTGTGTCAAACATTAGGAACTCCCCAGTCAAAAGGTCAAGCTCTTGATCTTGAGTCTTGCCCTCATGAAACTTATTTATGTAGCAGAGAAACTTGGCGTACCTACAGTTATGCCTAAGAGCTGCTTCCAGAGGATTCCTTTCATTGCTTAGATATGACACCC
>PVIY010046545.1:0-18405 GCA_004026745.1 Myrmecophaga tridactyla | reverse complement strand
TATTATCGTTTTATTTCTTTTTCTGTTGTCTTTTTATTTCTTTTTCTAAATCGATGCAAATGTTCTAAGAAATGATGAATATGCAACTATGTGATAATATTAAGAATTACTGATTGTATATGTAGAATGGAATGGTATCTTAATGTTTTTTGTTAATTTTTGTAATTAATAAAAAAAGTTTATAAAAATAAATAAATAAAATAGTGAGTAAAGTAATGTGTTATCCCCTATTCACACAGTTTTACTTTATTCTTGTAAATATAAGCTGTTTCTTTTTTTATTTTTATTGTGATAACATGAAATTTCACATTTTAACCATTTTCAAGTATACAGTTCATTATGTATTCACAGTGTTCACAATGTTGTGCTACCATCACCACCATCCATTACCAAAACCATTTCATCAACCCAAACAGAAACTCTGTATCCATTATGGATTAACTTCCCATTCCCTTCCTCTTTGTTAACCTGTAATCTTTTTGTCTCTATTATTTTGCAATTTCATATAAGTGAAATCATGCGACATTTGTCCTTTTGTATTTGGATTATTTACCTAAACATGATGTCTTCAAGGTTCATTCACATTGTTGCATGTATCAGAACTTCCTTCTCTTTTAATGCTTAATAATACTCCATGTGTGGATATTATCACATTTTGTTTATCCATTCATCTGTTGATGGATACTTGTGCTGCTTTTTTGGCTTTTGTGAATAATCCCTCTATGAACTTTGGTGAACAAATATGTTCAAGTTTCATACATATAAAATATCATTGTGGAATTGCCAGATCATATGGTAACTGAATGTTTAAATTTCTAAGGGACCACCAAACTGCTTTCCACAGCACCTCCACCATTTTACATTCCCACCAGCAATGTATGAGTGTTCTATTCCTCTGCATCCTCATCAACACTTATTTTCTGATTTTTTAATAATCATTCCAGTGGGTGTGAAATGATATCTAATTGTGGTTTTAATTTGCATTTCATTAATGACTAATATATTTAGCATCTTTTCATATACTTATTGGTCATTTGTCTTTCTTCTTTGGAGAAATATATCTATTCAAGACCTTTGCTCACTTTTAAATTGGGTTGTTCTTTTTTGTCTTTTTTTTTTTTTTTTAGTTAAGGAGTTCTTTATATGTACTAAATATTAAATCCTTATCAGATTTATGGTTTCCAAATATTTTCTCCCACTGTAGATACAATCTTAGCATTTTAAGTGAAAACTTAAAATACTTAAGTAATGGGTTTTTTTTGGTCAACCAATCAAAAATTATTCATTGGTGTCTGTCAATGCAAAGCACCTTTCTAAGCATTCCGAAGAGCTTAAAAGGACCCTGCCTTCTAAGAGATCATAATGTGCCTTTGGTAAAGAGACATAAATTAAAAGAAAATAGTAATTATAAAAATGGTAACTGTAGTTGAAGAAATGTCACAAGTCAAAAAGAAAGATACAGATAGTAAGTCCTAAAGGAGTTCAAAGGAAGCAAAGTTCACTAGGCTTAGTTGTTCTGAGAGTGCATATGCTGTTCTTTATCATAACTCCATGCCTTTGTACCTGTTGTTCCCTCTGTTTGACATCCTTCCCATCCACCCTTTATCCCTAACTAATCCATATATTTCAAGACTACTCTTTATTTCAGGCTATTTTAAACCTGGTCCTCGATGCAGAGAACCCGAATTGCCTAAGTAGCTCCAGTTCCTTAACTAAAGTTCCAAGTTTTTCACAACGCTGGGATGAATTTATATAAGCTTAAAGCTGTAAGCCAATAGATATGTATTATCTTATTCACCACAAAGTTATTTGAATCTTGCCAACGTTTTGTCAGCATTGGTGTTTTCATCCGTTAATTCTTCCTAGGTCTCCGTGAAAACGTGAAGGTTGTATGGAAGAAGAGGAGAGGGCCTGATGTTCATGTGTTCCACGGCATTCCATCCCCCTCATGTAGGGTTGCTGTAGGGCAAATGCCCATTTCATGTCTCCACATTCCCAGTGGTACCTCAGCTTTCATATTTTATGGCAAGATGGGAATGATGTTGGAATTCAGCTAGAGTGGACATTAGTAATACAACGCAGCTTTGGATACTAATGAGAGAAGAGTTGCAGCAGGGTGTAAAAAGAAATGTCTTGAGAACCTTAGAGTAGAAGTACTAAGGGAGCCCAGAAACAGCAGTACCTGAGAGGTTATCTAGCCTCAAAGCTTTCAGAAATGAAAAAGCTTTTCTTTTTTTTTATTTTGTTTTTTTTGGTTTCTCTCTTGGTTTTTTGGGTTTTTTGGTTTTTTTGGTTTGAGACAATACCATGATTTAAAAAGCATATTGATCTCTTCCAGTTCAAGGAACCAGATGCCACTCCTTATAGTAATTTTGCAATGTGGCTGGAACTGGTTTTTCAATTCTGTATTTCCACCTGTACCCTCACAGAGATATAGCAAGTCTGTCATCAACAAAGTAATAATGCGTGACTTATGATACATAGCTTCTTGTCCAAAATTCTTTATAAGCTGCTTCACATTTTGCTTTCAAGAAAAGATTATTTAATGAGTTGGATGCGTGGTTTGATATCCTCAAAGGCTAAAGCATTGAAGGGTTCCCATTTAAGAGTTTGAAAGGGCAATAAAATAATTAAAGTTGTCACATTGTATCTAATTGTTATTAAAATGGAATAGTCCCAAAGGGTTACACAATAGTTATTGATTGGTATGTTTGTTTACCTAAGGCAAAGCTAAATATATGAGGACTTTTTTTTTGTAAACCATAACCAACTGCATACATGAGCTATGAGTCTTTGTTTTCTTCTAAGTGAGTATATGTGGGAGGATGCAGGTGGCGTGAGAGAGATGTTGTGCAAAAGTGAAATTCTTACTCGGCTATCTTTGAGAGGCATTGTAATGTGGTAGTTAGCACCATGGGCTGCTGAGCTAGAAACCACACTTATTAAGTATGTGACCTTAGGCAAAATAACTTAACCTTTTATAAGCTCATTTCCTCATCTAAAAAAAGTAAGAATGATAATAGTATTTTTCCTCATTGACTTGTAAGGATTAACTGAGCTAATGTAAAACATTCACTTCATTATCATTGGACACAAAGTGTACAATGCCTTCTTTAAGACATGAGAATATACAATCAATTTTAAACCAGTGACCTTTTGAAAAGCGTAAAGTATTACTTGTCAAATTGTTGAAAAAATGCTGCTGTACTCTTCCTTTATGCCCATATATTTTAATTAATTTATTAACCAAAGTTGATCACCAGCAATCAAGCACTGTACTAGATGCGGAGAATAAGAAGGTAAGTAAGCTCATTTCAGCCCTAAAGAACGCACAGACTAGAAAGAAAAAGAGATGTATAAACCAATAATTATATTTAAGTGCTATAATAGAAGTATGAATTCAATATTAGGGAAGCAAGAAGATAGGCGTCTAACTCAGGGTGGAAGACAGACAAAGATGTCATGGGTGGATTCCCAGAGAAGGAGCTGCTTGAGCTGAGTACTAAAGGAAAAAATAATTGATGTTCTGGGAAGAGATGATATGTATGTGCATATAGGCATGAAAAAAATATGGCATATTTTTTAGGTAACTGCAGTAGCTCACATGCCTGAGATTAAGGGTATGTGTAAGATTGTTAAATGGCCTTGCCCCTTCTTTGTACCCTTCTCATATTCCTTTCCCTCCTCCCCCCTTTTTAAGAGAAGTGGTGGATTTACAGACCAATCATACATAAATACAGGATTCCCATACACCACCTGTTATTAAACATCTTGCATTGGTATAGTATGTATGTTACAATTGATGAAAGCACATTTTCATAAATGTACTATTAACTATAGTCCATGGTTTAATTTAGGGTTCACTCTTCTGTTGTGCAGTTCCATGAATTTTCCAAAAATTTTTATTGCAGTAACATATATATAACCTAATATTTCCCCCTCTAACCACATTCAAATATGTAATTCACTGCTGTTAATTATGTTCACAAGGTTATGCTTCCATCACCACTATGCATTAGCAAAACTTTTCTATGATCCCAAATAGAAACCTTGTACATTTTATACCTTAACCCTTTATTCCCTACCCCCACCCCATCCCATAATAACCTGTATTTTAGATTCTGACTCTATGAGTTTGCTTATACTAATTATTTCTTATCAGTGAGATGATAATGATATTTGTCCCTTGTGTGTGTTGCCCGTTTCACACAACATGATGTCTGCAGGTAACATCCTTGTTATCACATATAACAGAATATTTCATTCCTTTTTCAGTTGAATAATATTCCGTTGTTTGTGTTTATCACATTTTCTTTAGCCGTTCATTGGTTGATAGACACTTGGGTTGCCTTTTAGCAATTGTGAATAATACTGCTATGAACATCAGTATGTAAATATGTTTGAGTCCCTGCTTTCAATTATTTTGGGAATATACCTAGAAGTAGGCTTGCCAGATCATATAATAATTCCATACTTAACTTTCAGAAGACCTGCCAAAATGTCTTCCACATCAGCTGTACCACTTTATATTCCCGCCAATAATGAATGAGTGTTCCTATCCGTCCACATCTTTTCCAACACTTGTAATTTTCCTTTTATTTTTTGATAGTAGCCATTCTGGTGCATGTGAAATTGTATCTTACTTGGTTTTGATTTGCATGGGCATCTTTTGGTGTGCTTTTTGGTCATTTGTGTATCTTCTTTGGAGAAATGTCTGTTCTAGTTTTTGACCCATTTTTTAATGGGATTGTTTATTTTTTTGTTGTTGAGTTGAAGGATTTCTTTACATATTCTGGATATTAAACCTTTATTGGATATGTGGTTTCCAAATATTTTTCCATTATGTAAGTTATGATTTTACTTTCATGATAAAGTCCTATAATGCATGAAAGTTTTTAATTTTGGTGAAGTCGCATTTATCTGGTTTTTCTTTTGTCACTTGTGCTGTGGGTCTAAGTCTTAACAAGCCACTGCCTAACATAAGGTCCATAATAAACTTCCCTACATTTTCTTTTAGGAGATTTTATAGTTTTAATTCTTATATGTAGGTCCTTGATCCATTTTGAGTTGATTTTTGTATGTGCTGTGAGGGCGGATTCCACATTTATTCATTTGCAAATGGAGATCCAGTCTTCCAGCACCATTTGTTGAAGAAACTATTATTTCCCAATAGAGTGGTCTTTGCCCACTTGTCAAAAATCAATTGGCCATAAATGTGAGTATTGATTTCTGAGCTCTCATTTAGATTCCATTGGTCTCTATGTCTATCCTTGTACTAGTACCATGCTGTTTTGATTACTATAGCTTTGTGTTAAGTTTTAAGATCAGGGAAGTGAGAGTCTTCCAACTTTCTTCTTTCTTCTTTTTCAAGGTGGCTTTGGCTATTCAAGGCTCCTTACCTTACCCTTCTATGTAAATTTGATGATTGGTTTTTCCGTTTCTGCAAAGAAGGTTGTTGAAAGTTTGATTTGGATCATGTTAAATCTGTAAATCGCTCTGGGTAGAATTGACATCTTAACAATACTTAGTCTTTCAGTCCATGAATACAGAATGTCCTTCTATGTATTTAAGACTTCTTTAACTTCTTTGATCAGTGTTTTATTGTTTTCTCTATACACATCTTTGTTTAGATATATTTCTAGATGTTTGATTCTTTTAGTTGCTATTGAAAGTGGAATTTTTTTCTTGATTTCATTTGATTTTTCATGGCTAGAATATGAAACACAACTGATTTTTTGGATGTTGATCTTTTATCCTGCCACTTTGCCAAATTCGTTTATTAAGTCTAGTAGCTTTGGTGTCAATTTTTCAGGATATTCTGTATGTAGAATCATGTCATCTGTAAATAGGTTAAGTTTTACTTCTTTTCTACTTGGGATGCCTCTTCTTTTATTTTCTTGCATAACTACTCTGGCTAGAACTTCCACTACAATGTTGAATAACATTGGTGGCAGTGGGCATCCTTGTCTTGTTCCTGATATTAGATGGAAAGCTGTCAGTGTTTCACCATCATGTATGATGTTACCTTTGGGTTTTCATATATGTCCTTTATCGTGTTAATGAAGTTTCCTTCTATTTCTAGTTTTCTAAGTGTTTTTAATAAGAAGTCATGCTGGATTTTGTCAGATGTCTTTCCTGTGTTGATTGAGATTATCGAATGTGGTTTTTTTCCCCTTTCATTCTTTTAACGTACTATATCACATTAATGTACTTTCTTATATTGAACCTTGCATACCTGGGATAAATCCCACTTGACCATGGTATATAATTCTTATAATGTGGTGTAGGATTCAGATTGCTAGTATTTGTTGAATAATTTTCATGTATACTCATAAGAGGTAATAGTCTATAATTTGCTTTCTTGTGGTATCTTTATCTGGCTTTGGTGTAGCCAAATAAAAAGAATGACTTTTATTTGTCATTTTAAAAATTCAAATCCTTTATGCACTCATAAATTGTTGTTTTAAAAAGTGTTATCCACAAGGTTGTTAGGGACAGGAGCAATTCATGTGTGAAGGAGAATTTCCATTACTCACTTCATTGTAGCCTAATGCAATATATTGCCCTCTGTGTTCTGTGACTTTTGGGGGTTTTTTTATCATCACATTCAACTTTTGTGTGTATGTGTGTGAAAAATAACATTTATACAAAAAAGTAATACATTTCAAAGCATATCACAATAATTAGTTGTAGAACAGATTTCATAGTTTGTATAGGTTACAGTTCCACTATTTTAGATTTTTATTTCTGGTTGCTCTAAGATATTGGAGACTAAAAGAAATGTCAATGTAATAATTCAGCAATCATACTTAATTGTTAAACTCTACCTTTTCTGTATAACTGCATCATCATCTTTGATCTTTCTTCCACTCTTTAGGAGTATTTGGGCTATGCCCATTCTATCTTTTTCATGTTGAAGTGTCTATTGATAATATGGGATAGGGAGATGGAACTAGTTGATATTCTGGAGAGGCTGGCCCCTCTGCATTTCAGAACTTATCTGGTCCAGAGACCCATCTGGAGGTCATAGGTTTCTGGAAAGTTACCCTAGTGCATGGAACTCTTGTAAAATCGTATGTAATACCCTCGGTGTGCTTCAGGATTGACAGGAATGGTTTTGGTTGCCTCACATGAAACTTTAATACCACATACACTATATATATAAATATACCGTATGTATACTTGTACTTTATATACTTAAAAGTAAAAATTTTTCTTCCTGACAGACCCAATTTTTTTCCTCTTGGGTGTGATATTGCCCATATTGAGAGTGCATGCACTAGGCTAGGACTTTCATGTTCAAAGTCTAAAATTAGCAGTCATAGTCTAGTTTCAGAATTTTGGTAAGTATCTACCAGAGATTAAATAAAAACTTAAAAATTAAATTCTTAAGTTAAAAATAAAACCCACATCACTGTCAGCATCCAATCAAAAAATAAAATAATTGTATACATGTATACTTATGTGACAATTCAGGGCTGCCATATGTACAACTGAAGGGGAGTATAAGCACAATATAATCTATGTGATGGGAAGAGAAGGAGGGGATGAAAAAAATATGAAGCTATAACCATGATATGGTTGAAAGAAGAACACACTATCTCTATTAGTGTTCTCTAATAATCATCATCATAAAATTTTCCTGACATTCTAGATCTTGTATACAACTATGCATTTGTCCTGTATGCTATGAAATTAATTCACTGGAAATCCTTAATAACCCACATAGCAATTTATATATGTGCCAGAAGTGTATACTGACCAGAAAATCCAGTTTTCACAGGTTTTCTTCTTTAATCAATTCCTAAGAATATGAATACTGCGCTAATAGTTACTCCATAAAGACATTCTTTATAAATCATTTTACCAAAACTTAAGAACGTGCCCCAGGAAGACGTTGCAGACCTGGGACCTAGAACAGCTCGGAGGCGGTGAATAATAGCTCTTCAAGTCTGCAATAAAAAATGGCCTCCAATAAGCTACATTGAAAATGGGAAAGAAGCAGAATGGAAAGAGCAAAAAAGCGGAAGAGGCAGAACTTGAAGAATTTGTGGTAGAAAAAGTACTGGATCAATGTGTAGTGAATGGGAAGGTGGAGTATTTCCTGAAGTGGAAGGAATTTACAGATGCTGACATGACAATACTTGGGAGCCTGAAGAAAATTTAGATTACCCAGAGTTAATTGAAGCATTTCTTATTCTCAAAAAGCTGATAAAAAAGATGGTACAAAAAGAAAATCTTTATCTAACAGTGAATCTGATGACAGCAAATCACAGAAGAAAAGAGATGCTGCTGACAAACCAAGAGGCTTTGCTAGAGGTCTTGATCCTGAACGCATAATTGGTGCCACAAACAGCAGTGGAGAATTAATGTTTCTCATGAAATGGAAAGATTCAGATGAGCCAGACTTGGTGCTGGCCAAAGAGGCAAACATGAAGTGTCCTCAAATTATAATTGCTTTTTATGAAGAGAGACTAACTTGGCATTCTTGTCCAGAAGATGAAGCTCAATAATTGTTTGGATTGCTTTTTATATATATATTTATATATGTATAAAATCTGGGTCTGATTTTTTTTATTTATTAGTGTGAAGAATAACTGTTCTCCTGGAAATCAAGTTTGATATGTTTGTTTTGAAGTAGTATTACTGGGGGAGTTCTTAGGTATTTGGGGGGGTATTGGTTTCTGTTGCGCTTTTGCATCAGTATCACTGGTTACTTTGAACAAATAAAAGCTTTCTGTAGTTGCTTCATTTATCAGAAAAGAACATTTGACACCATGGTATATTATTTCCTTTGCATTAGAGAACAGCTTTTCTAAATGTGGGAAATTTTTCCATAATTTTTACTGAATCAGAACTTGTGTTTAGCCCCATACATGCCTGAGGAGACCATTCTGTGTTTTTTTTGTTGTTTGTGTGTGTGTATATATAAATACATATGTAATTTTTATTTTTTATTATTTTTTACATTCATCAAAAACAAAGCCATTAAAAAAAAAGAAGGCATGGGTAAGTCCGTGGTGCTTCTGTGATGCCATCATTCTGAGCCAGAAATCACTTAAAGTTAAACTGAAAATTTTCCTAAAGTCATAGACTTTTAAATCATATAGATGATTCAGTAATTAATTAGACAATTTAAATATAATACCTAAATAGGGTATAAAATTTGAAGCATCTAGAGCAAAACCCATGTCTTTAATCATATAAATGCAAAATATTTGTGAAACTCTGAGAAGAGGCTACCACAACCAACAATTTCCCCACCCAAATGAGAAAACAAGGTAAATACTGTTTGCTTTCATTAGTCAAATAAGGCATAATTAAAAGGCCATTTAAAGGTTCCTTCTAGAGAGCCATTCTTTTATGGAAAGTTGAAATCCCTGTGCTATATTGACTAAAAAGGTCATGATTCATAGAAACCTAAGCAGATAGTTAAAGATGTTGCAATTTAAGGCCTGTTGGCATAAATGGGTAAACAGATTTGTAATCTAGACTGTTGACCTGCATGTTTTTTCTTTATCCCCAACACATTCCTTACATGTAGGCTCAGTCTTTTCAGTATTTGGGTTATTGGTTCAGCAGAAGCCAGAACAAACAATAACTTCACGGTAATCGGAATGTTATCCAACTGTATATTGTTTACTTTATTGTAAATACTGGTGAACAGTGGACAATAAATAGTTTTATATTTAAAAAAACAAAAACAAAATACCTGCCCCAGAACAAGTTTGAATTCTCCTTTACTCCAACCGAAATATCCTCCTTTTAAATGATCAACTATTTAATAAGTACCAGAATAATTAGATTCCACCCACTATATGCATTGCTTTTCTTCACTGCAATTGTGACATTTGGTAATTACTTGTATAACATTTGTATTCTCTGAGTTGGTAACTTACATAAGAGTCCCATTCCTGTCATGTTTATTACTAAAGAATACATGCATGACAGTTTTTTGATATGTAGAAGGCCTACAATAAATAAGGTAAAAATCTGACTACGGTTGAAGCAGAGAGACTGGGGCAGAGAGAGAAGGGTGAGTGTTTTCAACCACAAGTGCACTGCGGTGCATGGCACACAGAGGAGCCCTGGTCCTGAAGGAGCAGTGCACTCCTCTGCTCTGGCCAGTGCCCCCAGCAGGCTTGGGAGGTCTTCCCTCATGGCCCCATGGCCAGGAGTTCTCATGGGGACCCAGAAGGATGATAGACTTGCTTCCTTTGTGCACGTGAACTATTGAGTCAGTGCATGGTGCCTACTCCCCAACCCTGAGGTGAGCTGCTGTGGGTGCCTGGTTTTGGCAGAGAACAAGGGGTCCCCTCCAAGGGAGGAGGGGGGCACATGGAGCGGAGCTGACCTTAAAGCTGGCCTGAAAGGGAGGCTCATAGAATTCTGATCCCGCACCCTTTTACTAAATCTATATTGATATTTCTTTTGGTCTCCAGTGTCTTGGAACAGCTAGAAGAAAAATGAAAAATCATAAAACTGTAACCCATACCAAACTTTAAAATATGTTCTATAACTACTTGTTAAAATATACTTGGAAATGTATTGCTTTTTTATATATATGTTATATTTCACAATAGAAAAATGTTTAAAAAAAATCTTCAAAGACAAAGAATGAAAGAGCTAGTCAACAAGAGACCTACCCTGCAAAAAATAGTAAAGGGAGTTGTCAGTTAAAAAAAAAAAAAAAAGGAGGAGGTCTGGAGGAGGGACAGAATTGAAGAGTACCAGTAAGGGTAATTCAAAAGATAAAAAGGAGAGAGGGAAAAAAAATAAAGATCTGGAAAATGAAAACTAAAGGATAGATGGTGGATTCAAGAACTGCATTTACAGTAATAACTTTGACCATTAATGGACTAAACTCACCAATTAAAAGATACAGATTGCCAGAATGGATTTTAAAAATGATCCATCTATATGCTGTTTGCAAGAGATATATCTTAGACCCAAGGATACAAATAGACTGAAAGTGCAAAAGTGGAAAAAGTTCTATGCAAGCTGTAATAAAATGAAAGCTGGTGTAGCTATACTAATATCAGATAAAATAGACTTTAAATGTAAAGATGTCAGAAGAGACCAGGAACAACACTACATATTAATAAAAGGGACCGTTCACCAAGAAGAAATAACAATCATAAATGTTTATGCTCCCAAACAAGGAGCTTCAAAATACATGAAGCAAACATTGGCAAAACCAAAGGAAGCTGTAGACATCTCAACAATAATAATGGTAGATTTTAATACACCACTCTCCCTTCATAGATAGAACAACCTGACAGAGGATCACCAAGGAAATAGAGAACTTAATGTGATAAATCAATTAGACGCAATAGACATATATAGGTTGTTACACCCCCAAAAAACAGGATATACATTTTTCTCCAGTGCCCACGGGATGTTCTCCAGGGTAGGTCATATGCTGAGACATAAAACAGGTCTTTATAAATATTATAAGATTGAAATTATTCAAAACACTTTCTCTGATCACAGAATGAATGTGAAAATTAATAACCACCAAAGAACCAGAATGTTCACACATATATGGAGATTAAACAACACACATTTAAATAAGCAGTGGGTCGAAGAAGATGTTGCTAGAGAAATGGCTAGCTATCTGGATATGAATGAAAATGAAAATACAGCATATCCAAATTAATGGGGTGTAGCAAAGGCAGTGCTGAGAGGGAAATTTATTCCCCTAAATGCCTATATTAAGAAAGAAGAATAAGCAAAAATAGAGGACTTAACTGCTAATCTGGAAAAATAGAGAAAGAACAGCAAACTAACCCCAAAGCAAATAGATGATGAAAAATAACGAAGATTAAATCAGAAATGAATTGGAGAATAAAAAACAATAGAATCAACAAAACCAGAATTTGGTTCTTTGAGAAAATTAATAAAGTTGATGGACCCTCACTAGGTTGACAAGTAAAAAAGAGATAGGCAAACAAACAACATCAGAAATGAGAGGTGGGTTGTTAACCATGGATCCTGAAGAAATTTAAAAAATCATAAGAGGATACTATGAAAAACTATATGCCAACAAACTAGAGAACTTGTATGGAATGGACAAATTCCTAGAAACACATGAACTACCTACACTGACTCAGGAAGAAATAGAAGATCTCAACAAACCAATTACAAATAAAGAGATTTAATAAATCATCATAAAACTTCCTTCAAAGAAAAGCCTAGGACCCGATAGTTTCACAGGGGAATTTTATCAAGCATTACAAAAAGAGCTAATGCCAATCCTGCTCAAACTCTTCCAAAAATTGAGGAAGAAGGACTGTTAACCTATCTCAATTTATGAAGCTAACATCATTCTAACCAAGACTGGATAAAGACACTGCAAGAAAGGAAAACTACAGACCACTCTCCCTAATGAATATAGGTGCAAAAATTCTCAATACGATACTAGCAAATCCAATCCAATTACATATTAAAAGAATTATACATCATAACCAAGTGGGCTTTATACCAGGAATGCAAGGGTGGTTCACCATAAGAAGGTCAATCAGCATAATACAGCATGTAAGCCCATCAAAAGGGAAAAATCACATGATCATGTCGATTAATCCGGAAAAAGCACTTAACAAAATTCAGTATCCTCTTCCGATAAAAACAATTTAAAAGGAATTGAAGGACACATCCTCAATATCATAAAGGACATATACGAAAGAAAACCCATAGCCAGCATCATACTTAATGTTGAGAGGTTGAAAGCATCCCCCCTAAGATTGGAAATGAGACAAGGATGCCCACTGTCTCCATTATTAAACATTGCACTGTAAGTCCTAGCTAGAGTGATCAGGGAAGAGGAAATAAAAGGCATCCAAACATGAAAGGAAGGAGTGAAACTTTCATTATTTGCAGACGACATGATCCTACCCTTGCAAAACCCAGAGAAATCTATGACAAAACTACTTGAGCTAATAAACAAAAATAGCAAAGTAGCAGGATACAAGGTTAATATACAAACATTATCTGTATTTCTATGGTAATAGAAATGGCCAATTTGAGGAGAAAATTAAGGAAAAAATTCCATTCAAAATAACAACTGAAAGAATCAGGTATCGAGGAATAAGCTTAACTAGGGAATGTCAAGGACAGAAAATTATAAAACATTGCTAAAAGAAATCAAGACCTAAATAGATGGAATAACATTCCAGGCTCCTGGATAGGAAGGTTGAATGTCGTTAAGATGTCAATTCTACCAAAAAAAAATTTTTACCCAAATTTATCTACAGAGTGGATGCAACACCAATCAAAATTCCAACAACCTACTTTGAAGGCTTGGAAAAGCTAGTTATCAAATTTATTTGGAAGGGAGAAGATGGTGAAATAGGATAGGTCGAGTTCACCCCTGCTCCAAAGAACAGCTAGAGAAGTGACAGAAAAATTACCAGGAGAGCAATTCCAGGGTGTAAATGACCTGGGAGGGTCTTCTACAGCACATAGGGAGGCTCTGGTTGAAAAGGCAGACGAATTGAAGCGCACAGAACTGGAGACTGTCCAGCTCCTGCAAACAGCCTAGTGCATCCATTTCCAAACAAGCCTGGAGCTGTCAGGAGTGCATGGAGACAAGGAAGTAAGCTAAGCCACATTCCTCCCCCTCCTTGCCCCCTGCAGGCAGTCACCTGCACATCTGGGCTCCAGACATTCACCTTCATACCTGGGCCCCACCTGCACCCAGCCCATACAGTTGCTCAACCCCACCTGCACATAAGCATCCAGCCCTCCAGACGCATGCATGTACATGCACCCACCACACCATGCCCCCCTCCTCTGGGCAGGTGCTCACCTGGGCTCCAAGGCCTGCCTGAGCTGCACATCACCTCAACAGCCCCCTTACCACACCTCCACAACCCCACAACCCATACCGCATGCTCACAGGCACCAACATTGAGTCCCTGACCTGTGCATATACCTACATCACAATCCGTCACCTGCACTGTTGGGTCCTTCCCCACACCCGCATCCTCCTCCACACCCTTCCTGCAAATACAAAACTTTAGACTACTGAAGGAAATCAACTTCCAGTGTAACCCTATCAAGATGTTTACATGCCACAAAGACAACAGAAAGTCACTAACCATATCAAGATGTACACAGTTACAGCCCAGTCTAATGACCAAATTAAAACACTGGAGGAGACACAGATTTTGGAATGAGTCAAAGATGTTCATATAACTCTACTAAATAAAAGCAGTGGAATCGCTGATGACATAATGGAAATCAAGAAGACACTTAGAAGAACATAAAGAGGAATTTGAGAGAATAAATAGAAAACTAGCAGATATCACAGAAATTAAAGATACTGTAGACCAAATAAAAATATACTTGAGACACACAACAGCAGATTTGAAGTGGCAGAAGAAAGAATAAGTGAACTAGAGGACAGGAAAACTGATTTTGAACACACAAAAGAGCAAATGACAAAAAAGATGGGAAAATTTGAATTGGATCTCAGGTAAATGATGGAAAAAACAAAATGCACAAATATATAAATCATTGGCATCCCAGAAGAACAGAAAAGGGCTAGAAAGATTAGTGGAGGATATAATGGGGGAAAACAACCCAACCTTTATAAAAGACAAATATGCAAATCAAATTAGCCCAGTGAACTCCAAATAGAATAAATCCAAATAGGCCTATCCCAAGACACATACTAATCAGTCTGTCAAATGTTGAAGAGAAGCAGGAAAAAAAAAAACAATAAATTTCCAAGTACATTTTAACAAGTAGTTATAAAACAGATTTAAAAGTTTGGTATGGGTTACAGTTGCATGATTTTTCATTTTTCCTTCTAGCTGCTCCAAGACACTGGAGACCAACAGAAATATCAGTGTAATGATTCAGCAGTCATACTCTTTTGTTAAATTCTATCTTCTCTGTTATACTCCTCCTTCTCTTTAAATAACAATATACATAAAAGCAAAAAAATTCAAAGTACATCGCAACAATTAGTTGTAGAACAGATTTCAGAGTTTTGAATGGGTTACAATTCCACAATTTTAGGCTTTTACTTCTAGCTGCTCTAAGGTACTGGAGGCTAAAAGAAATATCAGCATAATGATTCAGCATTCATACTCATTTGTTAAATCCAGCCTTCTCTGTATAACTCCACCATCACTCTTTAGGGGTATTTGGGCTATGTCCATTCAAACTTTTTCATGTTGAAAGAGGCTGTCGATAATATGGGATAGTGGGATAGAACTAGTTGATATTCTGGAAAGGCTGACCCCTCCGCATTTCAGGACTTATGTGGTTCTGGGACCCATCTAGTGGGTATAGGTTTTGAAAAATTACCCTAGTACATGGCAAAGCCTTGGATTTTTTTAAAAATGTTTTTTAGGGTGGCCATGATGGCTCAGCAGGCAGAGTTCTCACCGTCATGCTGGAGACCTAGGTTTGATTCCCAGTTCCTACCCATGCAAAAAAAAAGAAAAGTTTTTTATAGTAAAATATATGTGCATTGAAAAGAAAAGAAAAGCAGTAATTTTCAAAGTACACTTCAAGTTGTTACAGAACAGATTTCAGAGTTTGTTATGGCTTACCATTCCACTATTTCAGATTTTTCCTTCTAGCTACTGGAGGCTTGAAGAAATATCAATATGGTGGTTTTGCAATCATACTCATTTGTTAAATCCTATCTTCAGGACTTATCTGGCCTAGGATAGTATCAGTGGCTAAGAGTTCAAATGGAGTCCAGAGGCTATTCTGAAGGCTACTCTTATGCAAGCTTCGGCTAGATATTGCTAATTACCATGTTTTGCCATACCCCAACTAACAACATTCCTGTTAACCCTTAAGAACACCTAGGGCTCTTTTTAGTTTGGAAACTGAAAGGTTTAGGAAATGAAAGGGTGAGAAAGAAGAAAGGTACACCAGGAAATTTAAAATGGGGAGGGTATTTCTGAGCTCCCGGGCAGAACTCACCAAACCCAAGATGGAGGGAGGTAAGTGCGCATGGGCTTTTGCACAGGCAGCTTTTAAGGATGGAGGTCAGGTGATGTCCGGAAGGGGCAGTTCATTAGTTCCTGAAGTCAGGTAGGAAGGGGCAACACAGCTTCCACAGCTCCAGTTGCAGTGCCCTTCCTCGTTCCCCCGACCTAACATTCCAGCCTTTTTGTGATAATAGGGCACCGAGATTTTTCTGGCTACTTCCTGCTGTAATGGGGCGGCATGGGGTTATAGGCCAGAACCGTCATGGCCAGGGGAGTGGGGAGACTGGCTGTAGGAATCTGGTGAGGAAGACAGGTGATGATAATGATGCAGGAGCATTTGGTTGACTGCTACCTGGGATAGTTTCTTCATACATCCCTGAAGGAAGTTGAGGAGGCAGGGAGCTAGGAGGAAAAAGAGACAGATTAGGATAACTGATCCTAGCAGCAAGAGGAGCCATGTCGCCAGAGGAGAAGAAAACCAGCTTAAGGCAGAGTTGGTTCCTTGTTTTCTGTGGTAGAGATCGTCTCTTAGTTTGTTTAGGGTTTTAATATTTTGTTCCACCAGACCTGACTCGTTGACGTAATATCAGCATTCCTCTTGGAGCAAGATACATGTTCCTCCTTTTTTCGGCCATCAGCAGGTCTAAGGCCCGTCAATTTTGAAGAGTTACCTGGGCTAGTGAGGTGAGTTGGCATTGTAGGGAGGAGAGGGATTTTGATGTTAATTCCAGGGCTACCTGTAGTCGAGTTTCAAAGTTTTGAGAGGTTAAAATACCATGTCCCAGTGCCCCTCCCACTGCAGCTGAGGCTGCGACCAAAGTGGTTAGGCTGATGCCTACTAGGATAGGAAGAAAGGCAGCCCTTTTTGAGTGAGGAGAGGGCAGTAGCCAAGTTAGTTCAGACTCCCCATAGAGGGTCAATTGAGGAACAACAGTTACCAGGAAGCATGGTCCTGGGGCAGTGGAGTTAAGGCACTTGTTAAGAGTTCCATTACACCAGAAACATTGTCCTTTGGGGGCATGGGTGGTGTTGTGGATAGTGACGTTAGTCTGGCACTTGCTATGAAGTTTTGTTTGAGGGTTTTTTATCCAGTGTAGTGAGGCTCCTAATTTGGCAAGAAAATCTTGCCCCATTAGCGGGCTGGGGCAAGAAGGCATTACTAAGAAAGAATGTGTAATGGGGTACACTTCTATTAAACATGTAAGTGGCCCAGTAGTTAAGGGGCACGAAGGACGGCCATCTATGCCCATAACCGTGACCTGGGAAGGAAGGAGTTGACCTGAGTAAGAGGGGAGGACAGAAAAGGTAGCCCCAGTGTCCACTAAAAAGGAGGTGGACTTACCCACTTCCTTGATTGTTACCCTGGGCTTAACGAGGGTGATTGGGGTCGCTGAGGCCAGGCGTCATCAGTCGTCGGTGGCCAGGCCCAAGACTGCTAGCGGTGGGTTAGGGGTTGGAAGGACGGCCCCTCCACGGCCAGGCGCCAAGGGGCAGTCACTTTTCCAATGTCCCTTTGTACCACAGAGAGGGCATGGTCCCTTGGGCAGTCAAGGATTGGGGCACTGGTGGGACCAGTGTCTGTCGAGGCCACATTTGAAGCACTTTCCTGGTGGTGGATTAGTTGTAGCTGGCTTCTTTTCTGTTGAAGTGAGCCGCAGAGTCACAATCAGGGATTGGGTTTGTAAATCTGCCTTTTCAGCGGTCCCAGGATTCCTTTTCTGCCCTCTCTAGTTCATCACGAGTATTAAAAAATTTAAAGGCCGTGTTTACCAGGTCATGGATAGGGGCCTGAGGACCATCCTCAATTTTTCTAAGTTTACACCTTATATTTGGAGCCGACTGTGATATAAAGTGTGTGGCTAAAACAGTTTTACCAGCCTCCGAGTAAGGGTCTAGGTGGGTATATTGGGAGAGGGTTTCTGTGAGCCAGTGTAGAAAAGCGGCCTGGTTTTCATCAGGACCCTGGGTAATTTCCCTTAGCTTATGGAAGTTTACTACTTTATGTGAAGCCTTCTGCATGCCGGCTATGAGGCATGTAAGCATTTTGTCCCATTTAGTCCGCCCGTTCCTCCCCGCTGGAGTGTCAACCTGATATTCCCACCCTGGCTCTTGGTCTGGCACAGCCTCAGCCCCTACCAGCATGGTGTGGTCGGTTATATGCACCTGGTTAGCAAGCCCTGGCTGCATTGAAAATGTGGTCCATTTCATCTGTAGAGAGGGAAGAAGAGCAGATTACATGAATGTCATGCCAAGTGAGGTCATAAGCATTAGCTAGATGCTGGAACTCTTTAGTATAGGTAGTTGGATCATTGGAGAAGGAGCCCAAACGTTTTTCAATGTGTGAAAGATCGGCCAGAGAGAAGGGAATGTGTACCTGAATTAATCCTTCAGGTCCTGCAACCTCCCGGAGGGGACAGAGTAAAGTACTTTTTGAGCGGGTATGGGAGCTTAC
>PVIY010046544.1:0-18434 GCA_004026745.1 Myrmecophaga tridactyla | reverse complement strand
AGGCAAGGCAGTGAAGACCCACCTCAGCCATAACTAACAGGTTTCTATTCTTTACTGGTTGATAGCATCAGTCAGTCTATTCCTGGGGGGAAGTGGGAGAGTTGAGGATTAAACCCTGATGGAGCTCATTCCAGCCAGACAAGTTCCCAGGGCTTGTGGCCAGCATGCAAATGGACTGGCAAGGTCTGGCTGTTGATAAGCTGTGACCTTCATCTTCCAAGAGGAGCTGACCTGGCAAGGTCACAAGAAACATGACATCTGGGCTGTCCCAGTGATATTTCACACAGCTCTGAAATGCAGAGCATGAAGGAAGCCTCAGTTCTCCATTGGCAGCACTGCTGCTGATGCAGTTTCCCAAACTCACCGGCACCATCACAAACACCCTCAAAACCAGGTGTCCTTGACTGTTTGAAGAGTTACAGTGGTCAAACTGAGTGTGGTGGCAAGCTGCAGATCTGGAGTCAGAGTGCCAGGCTCCAATCCAACATCTAACATTCACATTCTATGAGATCCCAGACAAGTTACTCACCTCTCTGAGTTACAGCCCTTTCGATGGATATACTCACCTTCAAAAGGCTGTTATGAGGAGTAAATGCTTTTACCTGGCCTTTGGTAAATGATAATTTACTAAAGTTAAATGAGAACTAAAAATAATCACATAGATATACTGAATGGTTTGACTCCAGTACATTTTTTGAGATCCTATATTTACATTCTGCTGTGATTTTGAGTGGTTCATTTTTGCTCCAATAAAGAATAGTTATTGAAAAAGGACTGTCCCATCTCTTCCCTGTTTTCAGCCACGTCAACAAATTCCTCCCTAAGTCACATAATCCAAAGAAAGATGTCTTTACACAGAATCTAAGACATTTATTCCCAAAGGACAACTCCTGAGGTAGTCCCAAAAGGATTTCCAGGTCCCTTATGCATATGATTAAGGAGGAACAGCTGTACCAGATGTCTTCAGACAGGGCAAGTGGAAACAGGAGCAAGAGTGAGAATGGGGTCTACTTTTTTCATAGAAATCCCTGTCATGATGGATTTGAAATTCTTATGCAAAAATGTTGCCTTCTCCATCTCATGGATGACCACATGAAATGGAAAGGAAACATTACATATTCTCCTCACCCCTATAGTATTTGGATACACAATTTAAAGCCTGGAGACACACCTGTACTTTCATTCTGGAGGGTATACAGGGATGATTCTCACTTCTCTTTTTGGGAATCTGATCTCCTATGAAACCTTTTGATGGCCCATTTAGTATGGAGTGTTACATACAGAATTCTCATAGTTCCCTATTCCTCTTCTTCTTTCTTCTCATGGTACTAGGGCTTTTCTTTTCGGCCTCCTAAAGAGCACCCTTATCTCCTCTCAAGACACATCATTTTATCACTTTAATCTTTGAAATGTTGGCTTCTGTTTTTGTCAGTCTCCTATCTTCTGAGAGGATATCTTGAGTTGGAACTGCTTTCCTTCCTGGGTCTCCATATTTGAGGCATGCCCTTCAGGCTCACCAAGGTACAAACAGCTTCTGCTGCTGGTAGACAATACCTTACATCTCCAACCAACATAATAAGGCATTTAATTCCTATCTTCAGCAGTATCGTGAACTAGATCACTCTGGCACAAGGAAATATGAAATGGGAAATACTAAATCAAACTTTCCTATCATCATAGATTTCAAAGGGTATTTTTCAAGTCTCAGATCCCTCTCTTGCCTCCCATTTTATGCATCACACAGAAAAATCAGAATGGAAAGGGATGGGAGTAAGGCCTCCGTGCTGATTTGAAACTATTATGTATCCCAGAAAAAGTCAAGTTTTGATTCTCATCCGATCTTGCAGTGGCAGCTGTTTCATCTAATTCTGATTCAATACTGTAAGGTACAAATTTTGATTAGATTATATCCAAGGAGATGTGAAGTGCCCAATTGTGGGTGTGTCCTTTTGAGTAGATGGAGATGTGACTCTAACCATTTAAGTGGGTTTTTATTAGTTTAGTAGAGTCCTTTAAATGGGGAGAAGTTTTGGAGAAACCTCAGATACAGACACTTGGAGAACAGTTGCTCCAGAGTTGACAGAGACACAGATGTTTAGGGATGCTTGAAGTCATGACAGAGAGAACAGATGTCCAGTCATGGGCAGAGAACCCAGCAGACATTGCCATGTGTCTTCCCATGAGATGCTAAGCAAGCCAGAACCTGGAGAGAGCCAAGGGAAATGAAGAGATGAAGCCCAGCCCCAGAGAAGAAAAGTGAGGAACCCCCTCAGGAACAGAGGCTGAAAACCATGGAGTGCAGGAGCAAGGGACCAGTAGAAGCCAGCCACATACCTTCCCAGCTGACAAAGGTGTTCCAGACAGCATCAGCCTTTCTTGAGTGAAGATATCCTCTTATTGATGCCTTAATTTGGACATTTTCTTGGCCTTAGAACTACAAACTTGTAACTTATTAAATTCTCTTTATAAAAGCCATTCCATTTCTGATACATTGCATTGTGGCAGCTTAATAAACTAATACAGCCTCCATCTCTCACAGCTCTGGGCAATGATAACTTTGAAGAGAGAAGTTTCTCTCTTCTTTTCATAAATATGCCACCTCTTACCCTAGGACAGATGAGTAATTAGATTGACTTTTTAAAATCTGCATTTGGCTAGAATATTCACAGAAAAAGCTCTGTGGAGCCTGATGTAAACCGCACAGTGTATTGTCTTCAGCTTAGGTGAAAGACCAAGGAGCAACACCATCATCACATTTGTGCTATCAATATCTAAAAACTTGGGCAAGGATTAAAGTGATAACTAGGCACCCAGGACCTCATCCTGATTGTTCCCAAATAAATGAAAAGAAATTTTAAACATAATTTTCATATTATGTAGGTTTGGGGGAAGTTATACATCCTCATTCTCAATTTAAAGGTTTGCTTAGCTGGTAGCCACTGTGATCCTTTACAGCTCTTAGTACATGGAAAAGGAGTTTCTTTATCCAAACAAAGCATCCATTGTGTTCATATTTCCTCTTGTTCTAAGGTCAAGTTGGGAGTTGTAAACATCCTCTTAATGAGCTTTGTACACAGAGTGGCATATGTTAAAACTCATCCATGTCAAGATTCCTCATCCAAAACTAAGCATGATAAATAACCAAGTTTGAGATATGTATCATCCTGGGCTCTAAACAGTGCCAGCCATACACTCCTCTCTGATTACCTCCTGAAAAGCTGTGGCTTGGTGGTCCCTCATATTTCCCAACAGCTTTTCAACTCACACCTAGATTCCTTCTACCAAATAATGGAAATCTGCCAAATAGCTCATTTAGCCTTGGTGTTACTATAATCAAGAAAGTTCCTTGTTTGGGTTTTGATGGTGACGCCAATACCTAACAACCAAAATACTATTCACAACCTTGTAATCTATCCTTGAATGTGAGGCTAGGATCATGTTTTTCTTCTCTAACTGCACATTAGAACTGCCAAGGTAGCTATACAAAAATGCCAATGCCAAAGACCTACCCACAAAGATTCAAACTTAACTGGCCTGGAGTGTAGAGACTCCATGGGATTTTAATCTGCCAGGACTAAAGGGGGAAAAAACCATATGCATCCTGAACTCTTCGAGAAAGCAACTTTGAATCTGCTGCTCCTCCCACCAAGTTATTTTTTTTTGACACTTCCCTGTAAAAGAGATTTTTCAATGCAGAAATTAGCTGCAGTTTAAGTGAGTGAATAAATGGGTGCCCTTGGAAGTGAAGGAAACTTGAAGAAGTCCCAGGTAAATGCCATGGGAATGATTAGGCAGATGGGGCTGAGGAAACCAGGTCACCCAAGATGCACTAAAGAACAATTTACGTGTTCTCCAAAAGTCAGACCCGTGTTCTTCAACCATAAGGCATCAGATTCTCTCATTCCTCTTCATACATATATAACACATCCATACTACTATGCTAGATCCTGTTCCTCCCAGAATTTAGAGCCTTTGAGGAAAAGTACATCAACAGGTTTTAGCACTAACACACTAGATCATTACAAAAATTCCCTATGTTTACACAGTGTGGGGAAGCCAGACGAAGAGGGGAACTTCATTGCCAGAAAAATACCAACAGAGTTAAAAGTATACAACATGCCTTCGATGGTAAATGGTATGGGAAAGTATCTATATCTCTTCCAAATTGGATCCACGAAGCAGGAGACCACGCTGCACACTCTCAAATGGAGCTGAGGGCTTTCCAGGTTACCCGAAGTTCCCTGCAGAGCCTCATGAGATTTCATTTCCAACACCACATGCATGGAATGAGAAAGTTTCTATTATATGTGAGAAGTCACCCACCCTCCATTTTAATTCACCAGCCCACAATGCCCAGCTGTTCTGGGGACACTGGTTTGTGACTGCACTTTAGGTGCAAGGAGCTGCTGTCTACATGCTTCCCTAAGAGCACCCCTCAGTCCCACCTGGAGCTTGTCTCTAAACAAAAATATTAGAGAAGAAAGAAAAGAATTACTAGTATTTAAAGATCCAAATCACCTTCAACCATAATTTCTACTAAAGTGCAAGGATTCATCTTCATCTTTTGTCTAAGCAATAAGGTATGTGAGGTGAGAGGAGTTATAAAATGTAATAAATAGTGTTTCAAAAAACATTTAATATGAAAATGTTACTACAAAAGAACTACACAGGATTTAATCACCCACTTGTGCAGAATTTTTTCTTTGGAACATTTCTCTCTCTACTACCTACCCTACTCCATTTTTGAAAAATTGAAACAGAATTACAATCATTTGCCATCACTCCTAGCACAGGCTGTAAAATGGCAGTTTCAAAGACCCTTCATCAAGAGTTCCTTATTGGTCATCCAAATGTTCATCTCAGCAGAAATATCAAGCTCCACAAAAATCACTAATGCTTTGTTCTGCATGTCGAATGGTCCATTTGGCATTTGATGACACTTTGTAACTCCCGTGTCCTCACGTTTACTACTGACTTTTTTGCATGTCCATCAATCATACACTCTAACCTGGGCTTCATTACATGGCAAACAAAAATGTTAACCACTTGTCCCGACATCTTCCACACCAAATCTGATGCCAGTTCCACCACTCTTCAGGAGCACAGTCAGCCTCAAACCCTCACATAAAAACTGGAGTGACTTACTTCTACCCCAGAGGGTCATAGTGTACAACTGTATATAACTACCTGCAGTAAAAGCAGTCTGACTCATCTGAAAGCAGGCTATAAAAGTTAGGGCTCCCCCACCTACAAAGAAACAGAAGGCATCTAATTCAAACCTACCCAATCATGAAGCAGTGATTCTGGATTCATTTACCAAATCCTCAGATAGTAGAATAAGAGAGCACCTTCTGAAACTCAAGATAAGTTCAAGACAAATAAAAGGCAATCAAAGATTCACAGAGAGTAATAAAAGTATGAAATTCCTCAGTTTCCAGATACAACCTCAGGCATGTAATAGCTTTCTAAGAGCAGAAACTATGGACTCTTTAATAGCCACCAAGTCATGGACAGCTTCTCAGAAAGACCTAAGCTGTTAAACTGCTTCAGAGAAGAATCCTCCGTCTCCCATGATGCATCCTCTGGGGCCTCCAGGGGCCAACCCCTGAACTGAGTGGACCATGGACCTCACACTCAGGGGTGAGTCCTGTGTACATGCAGAGCAGACTGGATGCACCCAGTGACTAATAATAGCCAAAGAAGAACCATTGACTCCCAGATGCCCATCTAGTTGCTATAAGAGGTAAAATAATAGGACAAGGCCACTCTTTACTAACTCTGGTGTTACTTCCTGAATCAGTTCGATCCTTGAAAAAGGAGTTTGGTCCCTCCTAGAGGCAAGCATCTAAACTCACAAAATGAGGTGTTCTATAGAATGTGTGACTTACAGTTTTCTTTATATAGTAAATTCCTTCCTAGTCATCTGTAATATCAAAAAACATCATCGACATTGTCAGCCATTCTTCCAGAAGATTCTTCCTTTACTACAGTTACCCAGCTCTGTGAGTCCTTGGAAAACCACATAACACTATCCAAGGGGATGCTTATGGGGAATTAGAAAGATGGGACAAGGGTTCCCTAGGACACACTACTCTCAAAATGTGTGAACCCTTACCCAAAATGCTTATTCAGACTTAGTAATTGTTAAATAGGTTATGGCATACAATACCACCACAAAAAGTATGTACCATGCATTATATGTAATTATTTAAATATTTTTAACTAAGTATTGATTTAGTAAATGTCATTTTGGGAAATTTTTTAATAGGCAGTAAAGATTGACAGATGCTATGCACATATTCCAGATAAAACCATATTAAACCATGCAAGATGTAAGTAAAACAAGGAGCAGGGAGATGGCACATGAGGAGGGAGGAAAAAGTTCCAAGAATGTCAAGGCTTGGCTTGAAGGCCAAGAATCATAATGACATGTAAACAGTTGAAAACCTCATTTGGAGACTGGTTTACAGATTTATCCCATACTTCCCCCATCCCGGAATAAAATTCAGCAGACTGAAATTTCCTAAGAATTCTTAAACAGAGGATTTTTAAACAGCAATCTGATTAGTATTTATTCAGCTCCTAAGAACTTTCGTGTAAAACTCAATTTTTTCTAATTACTGTACCTAAGGGCAAATTTCACTTGCCCGGTAAGTTTGTTTATCTAATTGTAGTCATATATTTGACTGCAGTTATTAAAATATTCACTAAGATTCGACTAATCCTGCTTCTTTTTACCCTTTACTGATATAATCAGCTCAGCAATGGAATTTTAAAAGTTACAACCGTCACTTCATCTCAAACCCATAAAGTAGGATAGAGAAGCAGGGAAGGAATAAGACAGTGATGGTAACAAATGTCAACCACAGTGGAAAGTCCAGACTGCAGCTACCACAAGTCCAGGAGAATGAGTATAAATGGTTTTCTTCTTGACAAAATTGAACTATAAAACTGCAATGATATGCAACCATTTTCAGGCAGACTAGAAATATAAATTTATTTTGTGAGCTAATTCTTTAATATCTTAATTATAAAATATAATAGCAGAGATGGTGGCTCAGCAGGCAGAATTCTCACCTGCCATGCCAGAGATCCAGGTTCAATTCCCAGTGCCTGCCCATGCAAAAAAAAAAAAAAATATATATATATATATAATAGCAGAAATTTTATATATATAAAACTGTGGTGAGTTAGAAAGTCTAACTCACCACAGTTAAACACATACCCCTCCAAAAAACCAAAAATCCAGATGACTGTAATTCGCTCCAGTTTCCATACCCGAGTCACTGAATCCTCACACCACCCTTCCAGATAGATACTATCAGTTACCTTCATTTTATGTGTGAGACGCTCAGGCTTGGCAAGTTTCATAATTTGTCCAAAATCATGTCACTGCCAAGTGAGTAATTCGGAAGTTCTAAGCCCTATGCCTTACTGCCTCTCCACTAATGAGAGCTCGACTCATTAATAGGCACCCAACATTCAGCCAGGAATTATAAAAGCCATAAATGATAAATCTCAAAGGGAGTGCAAGAAAAGGAAGTCCACATTCCCCCCCAATTTGCAAGTTGGCTGTATTCCAAGGTTTGTTAACTAGGTTGTTTAGAAATTAAGACATATTTTCCCAAAGGAAAAAGAAAAGGACAGAACAGAAAAGGAAAGAAAAAGGAAATAAAGGGAAGGAAAGCGCTTGGATAATCAGTTCAATTCGCCAAAGCTCAAGCTTTTATCATTGTCATCACCATTATTTTTAGACAAACACTCATGGCACACTCACTCTGAACCAGTCTCTCAGTTATGACCTTTCGATGTGTAACTCCTTTAATAACAAACTTCAAGGGCAATGGAATGCCAGAAACATACCTCTCGATTTTGTACAGAGATTTCTCCCCAGGAGCCCAAGCTGAGCTGAGGTTGGGGACCGAGACACAGCAAGGCTGCGGGGCAGGACAAAGGCAGTGTAAATGAACGGGAGGAAGTGCAGCCCAGGGCCCTGCCTTCAGGAACAAACCTTTGTGCGGCTCCTCTCTTGTGCCAAGCGCTATGCTAGATGCTGGGGAAAGAGAGATGAATAAGACATGTAAGGTTTGTCCAATGGGGAGCTGACACAGATACAGATTATTTAACACAGTCTGAAAATGCATTGATATATACATTCAAGATGCTGTCAGCACACAAGAGAGGGGCATCTAGTGTTGTGTGTGTGTGTTTGTGTGTGTTGCATCTTGCTGAACCAGCAGCAGGGCTTGTCCTAAAAGAAATAACAGGGGAAGACCCCCAGGGACTTCCCCAAACTCCCCTACAACGCAGCCAGTTGTAATCTGAAGAAAAAGCCATTAAACACCACAGTGATGAGTCCAAAAGCATTTATTAGGGGAATTTAACAGAGAGCTACAGTTTACCTCCTGGCAGACAGCGAGAGGGCAAGAAATTGACCTGAGTATGTGCACACCTGTGGCAACAGCTCCACAGGTTATAATGGCTGGAACAAAAGTGGCTAACTGCCAGGGGCTTACATGCAATTTTGGGATATCATCTAGGTATATGCTGTCTTCTCAAGAGAAGATGAGCTCAGGGCAGAAAATGTTCAAGCTTATAGCAGCCAAAATCAGTTTGCTTCCAGGGAGGGATGTCTGGGGTGGGGGGAGGGGGGCAGGAGGGGAAGGTCAATCTTCAGTCAGGTAGGAGATGCAATATGCACTGCATGGTGCTGAGGCTGGAGAGGGGTACAATGCCAGTGAGGGTTTCCAACAGGAGGTAATGGCCGAGCTGGACCCTAAAGGATAAGCCGAAATCAGTGATCTGAGGAGTTGGGGTGGAGGGCGTGAGGTAGGACCAGGTTTATATTTCTGAATTTTCTCCAAACCACTCACAGTCCTCTTCATTCATGATTTTTCCTCCTCTGCCCATCCTTTGAATATTTGAATGTCCTTCTCTTCTTCCCCTACATGCTCGCTCACCCTGGAAATTTTGCATCTACTCCCATAGCTTCTATTTCTCTCTGATGATGCCTATATCTCTAGGTCCAAACTGGACCTTCCTGCTGAGTTCCAGAGTAATGCATCAAACTGAGTGCCAAATCTCTCATCTGAATGAGTAACAGGCTTCATAAACTATATGTACCCCAAGGTGAACTCCGTGTCTTTCCCTCTAAATCTGGAACTTTACCTGGAATGTACCACTCATCCACGCATCAGGCTGGAAAGCATTTTATTTGTCTTCCTGACCCTCCCACCATCCATGGCAACCAATACCAAGTCCTACCACTTCTGCCAGCTGGACATTTATTGCATCTTCCAATAATCCTAACTTTCTCCCTCTCTTCTAGTCTCTTTGACCTCCA
The DNA here is from genome assembly GCA_004026745.1 of Myrmecophaga tridactyla. Classification (NCBI taxonomy): domain Eukaryota; kingdom Metazoa; phylum Chordata; class Mammalia; order Pilosa; family Myrmecophagidae; genus Myrmecophaga; species Myrmecophaga tridactyla. The sequence goes on along the minus strand of PVIY010046544.1, from coordinate 9,091 downwards.
ATCGAACTTCCATATACTGCTAATTTTCCTAAAATACAATTCCAATCATGTCACTCCACACTTAACCTTCCCCATGTCCTTGACGCTGCACTGACACTTCTCGCCACCTCCTTATCTTACAGAACATCTGTCTTCCCTCCCTCCCCAAGTTTCTTGATCATTTGTGGATACCCCAAACCACGCCTTGGTCTTGGTTTCTTCACCTCAATTTCACCCACCCCCATGGCCACAACCTGCACCTTTCATCACTCTTCAATTCACAAAATCAATCGTCCCTCTGAATGCAACTTCCTGTCTCTCAGTTACTCCCACCAGCCTTGTATTTTGACATGATTGAGATGTCTAAGTCTCAGCCCCTCTACTTTCTCCTTATCTGCCTCCTCCTTTCTTACCTTATCTGAACTCCCAGGTCCAGGATTTCAGCCACTCAAGGCTTCTGTGATTAGGACAATCTCACTGGGTGATCAAAGCTAGTGGCGTGCCTTCTGTGGTTCCCTACACAGTGCCCCCTCCCAGCTTCTCCACAGTATCTATTTCACAGTTTCTCCTGGTTCTCAGACCATTCAGCTTCATTCTCAGCAGATGCCCTTGCCTTTTACATCAAGAGAACATAAAATCATAAGATGACAATTCTCTCGATGTCCTGCTCCCACAGCTATTAACACATTTGTATCCACATTATCTTCCACTCCTGATCTCCTTTACAGAGGACCAGTTAAGGCTACCTGCCTCTGAAGTATGTACCCATCTCTACCTGCTTCTGTAGCTAATCACCCTTCTCTTTCTCTACAACATCTTTACTTCTTTACTGGACCCTAATCTTCTTCATTTAAATATGGTCAAGTCTCCCCAAGCAAAAAAACTCAATTCCACATCTCCCTCCAGTTAATGCTCTCTATAATATCCTTCCTTTGACTTCTTAAGAGAGTTGACTACTTGATTTCTCTACTTCTTCACCTTTAACTTGCTCCTCCACTGAAACCTGGCATCCCCTATGAGAGAGCTGCTATTGTTGCTCCGTCTTAAAAGCAAGGAAACTGAGGCTGAGAGAGTTTGAGCCAGATAGTTACCTAGAGAGTGATAAAGCTACATCCAGGGCTATCCAATTCCAAATGAACCACCCCTGGCCCATTTTTCCTTGCCCATTAAGGGCAGTAAATTTCCTACCAAATCTGAACTTCATGAATATGACCTATTTATGGTCCACAGCTCACCCCAAATCATAAAGCAAAATGGGCTATTTTCCAACTGAAACTAATTTAAGATAATTACTCTTTAAAGAATCATAACAAGAACACATAGAGATAATTTAGATGAAAGTTGTTCTCATGACCTAGTAAAAATAAAGAGACTGAGCATATAATTTAGAATAAATGTGATTCTCGAGAATGCAATCTGGATTGTCATTGAATTATTATAATCATTCTGGAGAACGTTTTTATCTTTGTTGAGTTTTTTCCTATCCACTGGGACCACGTTTGTACTATGATAAACAATAAGTTGAGAGGATGCTAATCTTCAGTTGCTTAGCAACACATGGCTTGGAAAAGAATGAAGGATAAAGGGTCCATGGCAAAATAATGCTGTTTGCAATTCAATAGTTATTTAAAAGTTTCAGAATTATTAAAACTGTTCCGTCTAAATACAAATATGCAAATGAGTACTTCACAGGATCAGTCATCAGATTTATTTCTTCATACCCTGCATTTAAAGTTGGAGTCAATCACTAAATGGGTGAAACGGATTTACCAATTTGAACAAAAACAGCAGAGCTCACAACGCTACTGGGAAAATTAAATGAAAAACTACATGTAAGTTACAATGCCTAGCACCCAGCCTGCAGTGCCTGCTCAGTAAAGGTTAACTGTGATCCTCACCATCATTATCACCACCACAGGAATGGATAAACTGGCTTGTGAACAGAATTTAACAAAGTGCATATTCTACAATGAGCACTTTTCCATTCATTTCAGTGCTTGTAATTGTAAATGTCAGTGTACATGGTCCACGTTCTTTCTTTTATTATTTAGTCACTGAACAACTTCAGGTGCCAGGAACAGGGCAAACAACTTGAGAACTGTTTCCCCACAAACAAGTAAACAAATACATAATGATGAGCCATGATAAGTATGGGGAGGGAAGCAAGCAGGAGGCTAAGATGGATATGGGGTGGTCAGAGAAGGAATCTTTCAGGAGGTAAACTTTCATGGGTACCTGAAGGACAGAGGAGTGTCAGCCATGGGCAGAGCCAAGAGAAGACAGAGCTTCCTGGAGGATCATCACATACAAAGAGCCGCCATGTTTGTGCCTGAGCTCTTCCCAGGAAAGGATGGGTACACATGATGAGCTGCCAGAAGAGGGAGCTGGAAAGGGAGATGGACCTGCATCCTTGGGAAATTATTAACTATTCCAGAAGAGCTGGAGCCTCCCAAAGTCACATGTAGCAGGAAAATACTCTCACATTTTCACTGTCCACAAAATGGAGGCAGGCCCACTGGTGGTAATGATGCTATTGATTGCAACCACTCCCACCCCACCTACCACTATCACCACCACCAGCATCTACCATTCCACCCAGAGCCCAATTTATGAGCCCACATTCACATTTACACCTAGGCACTGAAAGACAGAATCCTGCGATACTTGTAGCACAGTGGTCTCTGGAATTGTCCATGAAATATATAGCTCCGGTGCCTGCTTGATTTCACCTAAGGGTTAGGAGCAGGCAGAAATCCCAGAATTTCAAATTCAACAGAGACAAGCCCAGGAGTCATTATATACTCACATATTGTCCTGACTCTTGATCCACCCTCAGTGTTTCTTCAGGAACCATCACTCTCCTACGCTAAGCCCACCTACCAGGAAACCATACTCAGACCTGTGCTCTCCTACTGCTTCTCTGTAAGCTCCAGGCATCCCACCCAGTCTACCTCTTAGCACACACTCAGCTGGAAAACAAATCCCTGTCAATGGTGTAATGATTGTTGATGGCGTCATGCCATATTTCATCATGACAGTCTAAAAATGGAACTTCAGGATGCCCTTAATACCTTAATCCAAACAAGTCACTTTAATAGTGGAACTCCAGTCATACCAACGTAGTAGGGAAGAATGATCATCTGTGGACTTTATAGTCAGTTCCCTTTTAATCACAATGTAATGTGCATAGTCAATTGCAAACAGAGACAAAAGTTTTAAATAGCATAAGGGTTTAGAGTCTGCTTGTTTTTAATGCCACTGTGACAAGAGATAGAGTATTTCCTTTCAATTTTATTTTATGCACATTAACATAATTGTGATTAGGTTGTTGGTTCAATTTATCTCTTTTTTATTTTCACTTAACATCATAAGCACAAAACTGTCTTCAAAAATATCTTTTACAATGGCTATGTAAAGTTCCATTATACAGCTATGCCATTATTTAAACATTTTCTTATTAGTTGGACACTTAGGTGTTTTCTAATGTTGCACTGTATATAAATAATGTTATAATAGCCCTCTCTGTTTATAAAATTTTGTTTGAATTTCCAACTACTTCTTTAGGGAAAACTCTCAAAAGGGGTACCACAGGGGCCAAAGATTTCAAGGTTCTTGATCCATATTGTCCAGTTGCTTTCCAGAAAAAAATAGAACCAATTTTCACATCCACCATTGATATAAATGCCCATTTCACTTCAAGGGGTATATTTGAACACAGTTTGAAACTACTTTAATCTGTCACAATATTTTAATAGCAGTAGCTGCCAAATTTAAGCATAAGGCTAGTAGTGGTTTCACACAATATTTGATAAATTTGCCACTGCTTTGGGCCATAATTATTTCCAGATGGATTCTCAATCAACTTTACCTTAACTGTCATCATTTCATTTCTTTCTTTCTGTCCTCTAAATCTGGTTCATAATTAAAATTGGCCAAGTGTTTGGCAAGTTTTAATTGTGACAGGGAAGTTATGCCAATATTCTGTCATGGTGTTAGGAACTGAATCATGTTCCCCACAAAAGACATTTCAAGTCCTAACCCCCAGTCAAGTGAATATGAACTCATATGTAAACAGGAACTTTGAACATATTGTTAGTGAAGGTGTGGACTCATTTGTGAATGGGATCTTCAAGACCCTACTTAGATGAGGCCAAAATGAAACAGGAAGGGCCTTAGTCCCTTCAAAGCAAAGGAAAGTTGGACACAGCCAGTCAGTAGAACCTAGAAGTCAAAAGCCAGTACTTACCAGAGAATGAGGCAGATCGCCACGTGGAGGAGGCAGAGATGCAAGCCAAGGAACCCCAAGGACTGTGGCAAGCCAGCATCAGAATACTACAGACTACAGAAGGAAGCACAGCCTATTGAGACTTTGATGCTGTAATTCTAGATTTCAAAACTAAGACAATAAATTCCTATTGTTTAAGCCAGCCAGTTAATGATAGTCATCGCAGCAGCCCTGGCAAACTCAGATGCATGGCAAACCCACATCAGCAAACACACTGGCTGGAAACCTTTAACTTCTCATGCAATTAGCTTAAATAATAGTTTCCCTAAAATGTTTCACCAGAATGGTACAATCTGAGTGTTGAGTGCACCTCGCAAGAGGAGATCTTCCTGAAGAGAAATCAGTCCGTTCACACAGGCACAGTCATTGTCAAGTCATTTGGAACCCAAAATATACAACAAATAACGGGTTTATTTACTGGCACTTAATCTCGCCCACCCTAGAACATATCTGACACAAACAACAGTCACACTGTAGCAGTTGTGCATTTGTGCAGTTTTGTGTAGCCTCGAAAACACTAAGCTGAACACTCTTCTCCAATATGAGTATGGAAATTTATGGAGAAGGAGGGGAGTTTCCCCAGCATCGAGCTTAAAGCTGAGACACAGCAAAATGTGGACTGTTGTGTCAGCTAGACACAACCTCTCTGAATCACTGTTAGGTTTCTGGGACCCCATGTATTTAGTTTGTGGGAGAGGCCATCAGAAGTTAGACTTGGTTCATTCAAGGCCTTGATTTTCTAGGGGGCAGGGTGAATCCTTAATGAAAGCTATGACCTTGAATACCATGTAGGAGAATTTAGTCTGCAAGGCTGGCTCCCAGGGAAATGTTAAATCACCTGAGGACATATTCAAAATAAATGCAAGAAGCTAAGTTTCGAGCATAGACTTTGAGCCTGCAGGTACCTATACTTCTGCTCTTCCTCCCTGCTTCACCCCTTTCCCTGGGTTAAAGGTGTCATTTTCTACTTAAGGAGTTGGTTGGCTCCTACCTTGCTTCTACCAAAGCCATTGAGCAGGGGGCTTTGCAAGAGCCATGATTTTCTAAGGCTACAAAAATGTAGACATATTTCTCCTATTAAAACCCATTTAAATATATGCAAGGTTTAAACCCATTTAAAAATGTGTTTCTTCACACAATTTATTTTAGCCTTAAAGTTTACCGAAGTAAAATAAGCAAGATGAGAACATTCACTTTGGCATGGTACAAAAGAACTGGAGATGTAATCTGGCAGGATATCAAGCAAGAAAAAAAGATATTGGACCCATTGAACTCAGACTGAATAAAGAGGAAATGCCACCACCTACCAGTGTGAAAATCCCTTGGCACTTCCAACATTCTAAAAGTGTATATTCATGCATGCATACTCACCTCTGCTTTAATAGGAGGTGTTGGGGAGTAGAGAAGGGGTCAGATACCACCAAAAGCCCTCTCTAGCTCCACAGAAAATATTCTAAAACTCTTAACGCTGAAAGCCAACCTTCCATCATTGAGATGATGAAACTAAAATCCAGATAATGGTGAGAGTTAAGTGGTTTGCCCAAGGTTCTGCTGCAAGCTAATGAAAATGTCTGACCCCTAGACTCCCCATCTTAAACTCTTTCTAGTATAAAACACTGGCACCCAAGGCTGGTACCACTTAGCAGGTTTGTTCTTCCATTTCAAACAGGATTCCTATCAAAGCAACTACCTTTGCCAAGTGTAACTTAAGTCATTATATTTGAAGGCAATAATTACTTCCCTTCAGCAGGTCATACTGTCCCAGAATGCTTACAAGTAAAAGTTTCTTTTCCACTCTCAGATATCAACTGCGTAGCCAACCATGCAGCCAGCTAATTCCAGGGCTTCCCCACAAAGAAGTATATGCAAGACAAGAATGTGCCATGTTTATTAATCGTTTGTCAAGCACTATAGAAAATAATACTCAGAGGGAATTATCAGGCAAAACTGATAATCAGGCAGCTGATTCAGATAACACAAGAAACACCTAGCTAGCAACAAAAACAGAAATTTGGAACATGATAAAGCAATAGATTCAAGCTTGAGTCTTGAGGGACAAAATTTCAAGTCATGGAAGCCCTAGTAGAATTCTTCATCTGTCCTAAAAAACTGACCCCAGTTTTTGACATGTCTTAATTTGTAAAAGGCCAGAACTACCCTCCTCAACAGGAATAGTGGCCCACAAATCACACATTTGGGATTCAGTCTGAAGACAACTGATCATCAACTATAATAATTCTCATTTAAATTCAGCATAAGGGTGGTACAGGCAAACATGGAAGTCACCTTCACCAAGCTATTGCAATGACTTCTACTGATCTCAATGAATAAAAACAAACTTCTTTTCTGGTTGCTCTTAGAGGGGTTAAAGGAACCAGGAAGAGTATGTGCTCAGATCCTTTGTAGTAAATATACCAGATGATTCTGCAAATATTTGAGCCCCCCTCCTATGGGTATTAGAGCAAAACGTTTAAGAAAATGAAAATACCAGGAAATTCTTTCCCCTACAGAGATGGAAAGGTCCTGGTGGAAAGAAACAAGACAGCATATAACTGGTCATAAACCTTTCATGTGCTTGGGTCTTAACTGTGTTATTCCTTCATAACAACCAAAAGAGAAACGTTTTATTAGACTCACTTTCAAGGAGAAATTGCAGTTCAGAGATGGCAAGCGACATGATCAAAGCCACACAGCCAGGATTTGAATCCCTGGGTGTCTAATAAGCAAAGGTGAGAGCTCCCATAGACTGAATAAATATGAGGACAAGATAACAGCATCGAATCGCCAATAAACTGGATAAATAACTAGGCCATGCTTTTCAGATAGGGCTTACTTTTTCTTAGAGCAGTCCAATATTAGTGGGAGAAACCAAACCAAGCTTCTAACTGAGAAAGCAGAAGAAATTAGGAAATCCAGACGCGGGAGGGAGGTTTTATTTCCTAGGGAAAGGAAAGGAATGGCCCAAAAAGGTGTCATGTGACTTACATGAGAAACCAGAATAGTGGACCTCAGCCATAGCTGCCCTTTAGAACCACCTGTGTGCTCCTTTTTCCATATGCTGCTCAGACTCCACCACCAAAGCCTGAAACACTGGTCTTATGTGTGCCCAATGCCAGGGCTGGATGGAAACAGCATTTGATAAAATGCTTACTGTTGAATTGAATGAAGGTACTAAACTGAGTGAGTCCAAGCTCCCTTCCAGCTCTGTCATTCCAAGATTATTCATACAGTTACTCAAAAAAAAACTTTATTAAGTGCCTCTCATGTGCAGGCACTGTTCCAAGGGCTTGGATTATACCTGTGAAAAAACAAAGGTCTCTGCCCTTATGGAGTTTAAATTCTAGTAGCAGAGCAAACAGACTATAAACAATTGACATAATGAAAGAGTAAATTACAAAGGAGGTAGAAGATAAGTGCTATGGGAGCAGAGTAATGGGATTACATTGTTCCCACGTGTGTGTGTGTGTGTTTGTAAATCTTGGCATTATTATTTTATTTCTGACTGTAATCTTTGCCTATCACACTGCCATACTAAAACCGATGATATGGCCATGTTTATTCTTATCAATGCCCATAAGTCAAGCGTGAATTCATTACACTAGATTCTGTGCCCATAAAATTGCACACTTTTTAATATCACTTTTAGACCTTTGTTTTCTGTAAAGTTGGACCTGGTTATTCATACCAAACATTCTGCTGAGAACTCTAAAAAGCTGGACAAAATGTACTTTGAAGATAATGGAGAAACGGTGGTTAAAAGGCTGTGAAAACTTACAGGGAAAAAGCTAGAATAAGAAGGGAACTCAATATTTGGGAAATTTTTCCCCTAGAGGTGTCTGGATATTTTAGAAGAGTCTGCTAAAATGCTGAGAAACAAAGAAGAAATGGTGACAGCCTCACTGAGCTAGGAAAACAAAAATTGGAGTCCAGGGTATGCCCAAAAGAGGGAGCCTCATAAGTCCACCCATTTGGATTTGGGACCCCAAAGGGCAGCACCTCACCATCAAGAGTGAACCATGGCCTACTGTGAAGGGTCCTAGATTGTAAGCTCCTACAGAAGTCACATATATCCAGGAGTTGTAACAGTTACTTCTAAATTCTGAGACACTGAACTGTTTGTTTTTAACCCAGTGGTTCCCAGAAACTTTGGGTATTTATGTGACACCTGAAATTCAGAATTAGAGCTCTGAAGCTACGAAAGCCAGCAGTACCCCATACAGCAACTGTTTGAAAAGTTGGAAAAGTGATCAGACATCGAGTAGAGATATGAATGAAGCTGATCTGGATAGGACTAAGGTAAATCAGAATACAGGGCAAAGTATGATATCATCCATATTTTAAAACTTCAACTTCTGTGTGAGACCAAAAGGAGATATTTATATGGCACAAAATTTCTAATTTTGGGTAGTGAATTTCCTAATTTAACTTGTGTGGCCAGCTTAGTTGAATATCATAATCACATGGAATCTTGAATAAAGTGTGAGACCTTGCTCATTTGCACAGGTTAGTGTGATACCCCAATATATCCCAGAGTAATTTGGGCAGTGAATAAAAAAGTATTTGTAAGATCCCTTTGGGGGACTGGGAAGAAAGGAGGAAATACTAACCTTCCCCATCTGGGGAATTCCTAATATTCTCAGAAGCAGTGGAGGCAACCAAATCAATAGACTGACCCCTCGATCTTGGGGTTCATCCTTATGAAACTTATTCCTGCAAAGGATAGGCTAAGCCTACTTAAAATTAAGTCTAAGAGTCACCACCCGCCCCCATCCCCCATGAACCTCTTTTGTGCTCAGATATGACCTCTCTCTCTAAGCCAACCTGGCA
>PVIY010046543.1:0-18356 GCA_004026745.1 Myrmecophaga tridactyla | reverse complement strand
TGCAGGATGGCAACCGCCCCCCCTTCCCCTCCCCATCCCGGTCCTGTGCAAGGCGCCAGGAACCTCCTTATCCCACCCTTGGGACCGCGCCAGCCCTGAGCCCACTTCCTGCAGCCCCTCGCCCCTGGCTTTGCAGGCTTCCCCTGTCGCAGGGCTGAGCGTCTCCGCCCCTGCCGTCTGTGCCGCTCCCTCCATCTTTCCAAGCCTCGTTTCCAGTTGCAGCTCATGAGCGTTCCTAGGGCGCAGCCCCCTTGCCGTTTGCTGTGGGACTGGATCTGTTTCATGGCGAGGTTCGTCAGCCCCCCAAGGCAACCCCCAGCCCTGGCCTTATGGAAACACCACCTCACCTCAACCCCCACCCACCCAACCGGCCAAGCCTAGGCTGGGGCCCGCGGCTGGCCAGGTCCCACTTGCACCTCGTGGACAGAGAGCGAGAGGCAGTGGCCCCCGGCTCAGTAGCAGGGGGTCCTAGAGCACACCTGTGACTAACCAGAAACCTAAGCCGTGCTGGGAGCGTGCGGCGCTGTGTTCACTCCCCCTGTTCAGTGCCCCCTCACTGGTGTTGGGAAGGGCAGCCCGCCTGGACCCCAACTGTTGGCTGCTTCCTGCAAAGCGCATTCACAGGTGCCGGCACAGGTTGCAGTTTGTCCCCCAAACGTTATGTGCCAGTCCTAACTCCCAGGACCCGTGACTGTGACCGCATTTGGGAGTAGAGCCTTTGAAGAAGGAATTGGTTAAAATGAGGCCAATATGACTGGTGTCCTTATAAGGAGAGAAAAACTGGTCCTGGGGACCCAGTCCCAGGGGAGAAAGCAGAGTGGACAATGCTGCAGCTGTAAACCAAGGCGTGCCCAGGATGCCCAGCTGCCCCAGAACCAGGAAGAGGCAGGGGGAATCCCCCTATAGGTGTCACCTGGGTTTCACACTTCCGGCCCCAGAGCCAGGGGACCACAGACTCCCTGGCCAGGTTGTGGCTGCCTGGTGTCGCTGGCCATTCCTTGCCCCTTGTGGAACGGACTTGACTTTTCCCTCTCTGGGTTGAGTCCCCTACCCTCTGCATTGCCTCGCAGCCTGGAAATCCTCTGTCCTCCCGATGATTAACAAGCATCCTGGCAGTGGGGAATTTAGAAGGAGGTGTAAAAGTTAATCATCTTAGTGGGCGTAAAAGAAGCAGCACCACCAGCAGCCCACAGTCAGGGCTCTGAGTTGTTTTCAGTGGATTTTTATGTGAGCTGTACCTGGCGTGGGCTGTCCCAGGCTCTGGGGGAGCCTGCTCCCCGCCTGTCTGGTGGAATAGAAGGCAACGGGCTCTTCTCTTTTATAATTAATTCATTGTTGTGTAACAACAAGCCCTTGGGGAGGGTCTCGGGAAGGGAGCTGAGATTTCCTTGAAGGAAACATTCTCAAAGGTACGGCATCAGGGCAGCTTCTGAGGCGGAAGGAAGCAGTGCTGGGGCTGGAGCGGGGCCCTGGGCTCATGCTGATCTTGCTGAATCCTTCCTGAGTGGAAACGTGTTTACATTTTGAGCAAACAGCTTCCTTTCCGGACCTCAGGGGTCACCCCAGTCCCTTCCTCCCTCCTCCCTTTGATGGGATTACAGCGGCTTGGAAAGGATCCATTTCGCCTAATAGGGTCTGACGGGTCCTCTAGCAGGGCCAATTCAAAACAGCCCAGAACCTGAGCAAAAAACCCACATTCCTTCTAGAAATGTTATTGCTCAGGGCCTCCCCTTCAGTAGAGATTTTCCATAGACGTTCAACTCTCAAGGATGATCATTGTCTAAACGAGAGTATTCTTCTGTCAGAGCAGAACTCTAGGAGGGCAGTCCCTCCCCTTTTATGTGCTAAAGGTGTGTATTTGATTTCTTTGAATTTACCCAGTGAGTTAATTCCATAAAGAGCACCTCAAATAAGTTGCTGTAATACAGAAGCACCCTCTGCCGGCTCATTGTGAGCCCAGGTGGGACTGGGTGCTGGCCCTGGGATGGACGAGGAGGGACCCCTGGCCACTGCTTCCGCTGTCCCTGAGCCTGGCCCACTCGTCCTGCAGACCTTCCCTCCCACCCATCAGGTCTCTGCGCTGGCGTCGCCTCTGCACAGAGACCTGTGGCCCCTGAGCCGCTCTCTCTATCCCATTACCCTCGGTCGTGTGTTCCTAGCTCTGATTCTCTGTCTGATTCATGTCTCCATCTCCATCCTCCTCTCGAATCTAAATTCTGCAAGAGCAGGCCCCCGGCTCCCGGCCAGAGCCCTGGAATGCTGGCCCCTGGCTCCTAGCCAGTGCCCGGGAGGCTTGCTGAGTGAGTGGCTGGAAGATGAGGCAGCACTTGGAGTCTGGTGCAGGTGGCCCCACGCTCGTCACCGGGGTCCTGGGCATGCTCTCGGCAACCTCCTTAAGCTGCTGAGAGGATGGCTTCCAGAGAAGCTCCAGAGCCAACCTCCTGAGATTGGGCACAGGGGTTGCAGCCCTTCCCTCAAGACGTCGGGGACAGAGGACAGAGGTGAGCAGTGCTACATGCCACCTGAGGCGGGGTGTGTGTGGTTTCAACTTGGCCAGGTGAGGGTGCCTAGTTCTATTGCTGTGGACATGAGCCACAACCTCATCTGCTGCTGATTACATCTGCAGTCGGCTAGGAGGCATGCGTGCTGCAATGAATGATGTTTGATTTAATTGGCTGGTGCTCAAATGAGAGACTCAATGTAGCACAGCCCAAGCAGCTCAGCATACCTCATCTCAGCACTCACAGCTCAGCCCAGGCCTTTGGCAATGCAGAAAGGAAGCACCCTGGGGAAAGTTGTTGGAACCCAGAGGCCTGGAGAGAAGGCCAGCAGAGATCGCCCTGTGCTTTCCCATGTAAGAAAGAACCTCAGGTGAAAGTTAGCTGCCTTTCCTCTGAAGAACTAACGAAATAAATCCCCTTTTATTAAAAGCCAATCCATCTCTGGGGTGTTGCATTCTGGCAGCTAGCAAACTAGGACAGTGTGCAAGAGCTGTGGGCGGCCAGGTGGAGGTGGAGGCGGAAGTGGAGGGGCGGCCAGGCGGAGGTGGAGGGGTGGCCAGGCGGAGGGGAAGGAGGACCCAGCAGACCTGGAAGATGCATTAGCACAGGTGTGATCAGTGAGTCCTCGCCCTCTCTCTCTCTCTCAGTTGTGATGACATATCTAGAGCACAAAATTTCCCATACTATCTCAAAGTGCATTCACCTTTATTCAGTTGTATTAATCATATTCACAATTCTGTGCTTCCATCACCACCATCCATTTACAAAAACTTTCTAATCACTCCAAAGAGAAACTCCGACCCATTAAGCAACATCTCTCCCTCCCACCTTCCCTGGCCCCTGACAAACTCTCCTGTGCCCTCGTCTCTATGAACTGCTTCCCATACATATTCCACGTGAGTGGCGCCACACGCCATCTGCCCTCTGGGTCTGGCTTATTTCCCGCACATGGCGTCTTTGAGGCTCATCGTGTGTAGCACGTACCAGGACTTCCTTCCTTTCCATGGCTAGTGCGTGCTCCCCTGGTCAGCTGCCCCACGTGGCTCACCCCTCTTCTGTGGGTGGACACTTGGTGCTGCTCAAGGGCTCCTGAAGGGGAGTCAGCTCTCCGCTCGGGTTCCCGTGGGGAAGCCGCTATCGTTCAGCTGCCCGTAACCCCAGCTCCACCCTCGCCTGTGAGCGCGTGGGCACAGAGAATGGCTCTCGTCGTCTCTGCGTCCTCAGGGTCTACCTGAGTGGGGACCCCCTAGAACCCCTAAATCAGTGTTGATTCAGTACCTGGTCAGGTGTGTGCAATGTGCAACGTCAGTGTGGGTGCTTGCACGTCCGTGTGCACACGTCTGGGCTGGGTGGGGCGAGTGGCCGGGATGGGGCCATAAGAGTAGGGATAGTTCAGTGGGAGAATTCTGGCCTGCCATGCCGGAGACCTAAGTTCGATTCCCGGCCCGTGCACTACAAAAAACAAACAAGCAAACAGGGTGCACAGGTGGTTCAGTGGTAGAATGCTCACCTTCCATGCCGGAGACCCAGGTTCGATTCCTTAACCATGCACCTAAAACAAACAAACAAAATTCAACAAATGGTCCTGCAATAATGGGATATTCACATGGGAAAAGAATGAAATGTGACCCCCACCATTCAGCACACACAAAAAAGAGTGGGTGGAGATAGGGACAGTGCCTCCTTTTAAGGCCACTTTCAGTCTTACGCGTGCCACTGTAGCGCAGGTGATGTGCAACTTGGGCTCCCGTGCAGAGTTGTGCCTCCTCGTTCTTGTGCCCTAACAGCTCGCTGGCCTAGGGAGGGAGGCAGAGGAAGGCGGGTGGCCACAGGCACCAGGAAGTGCCCGGAGCATGCGAAGCCCAAGCTGAGGGCCCAGCCCAGACATCACGAGACCCCCCAGAACGTGCCCTCCTAGTGCTGGGTGAAGCTACCAGCTGCCGGTGCCCCGTCACCAACCAGGCTGCTTCTCTAGCAAGGAAAGGTGACTCCAACCTACAACTGGTCCCGCGGCGGGGAACTGGCCGGCTGGGAATAGCATTCCAGCTTGCTCTTGCAGATAGGTTTTAAAGGAGAAGCATCAAGAAGAGACAAATAGGCAAAAGATCTAATGTTCAGTGAAACATGATTCAGCAGTTACTGAGTGTATCCTCTCTGTGTCCCTGGCATTAGGGAGTGTGCTGCAAGTCATAAATGATGCATTGATGTGGCATGCTGTTCAATTCCAATTATTAAGAGACTCTGCAGAGGAGCATTCATTGTAGATAAATGAAACAAAGCCTCAGAGCTGTTTTTCAAAGTCAGATTTTCCAGCAAATGGCTCATCTTTATATATACATGTATATGTAGGTTTAAATTTATTATATATATGTATATATTTATAAAGCACATATCATGCCAGCATCATTACCTATGGCCCTAAATGTATGATTCATTTAAGATGTTTAATAAAAGCCAGGTGCTATCCTATAGGTTGGTGGACTTTTCTTTTGAGACATGGTGATGGATCCCTTTAGCACAAATCTAAGAACCAGTGGCTCTGTGGGCCAGTATGTAATCCTCCACGGAGGACTTGCTTAGCGTTGGGCAGTTTATTTTTCACTCTTCGGGGAGCAAAAAGCAAAAGTAGAGCCTCACTGGGGAAAGTGGGAGAAGGAGAGGAATGTATCAGAGAAGGCTTCCTGGAGGAGGTGATGTAAAAGACCAGCAGGTACTAGCCAGGCAGTTAGGGAGGGAAGGGCATTCTGTGTAGCAGAAACACAGAGGCTGGGGGGAGGTGGTGTGCTGAGTTCAGAGTGGCAACGCTGGCCTAGGAAGGGAGGCAGAGGAAGGTGGGGGCCTCATGCACCAGGAAGTGCCTGGAGCATGCGAAGGCCCAAGCTGAGGGCTGAGCCCAGACATAATGAGACCCCCCTGGAATGTGCCCTCCCAGTGTTGGGGTGAAGTTACCAGCCACAAGTGTTCCATCACTGCGGCCCTGAGATGGGCAGAGAGACAGGCTTTGGGCCCCGCCTCCTGGAGTTCCTCACCCACCCCACAAACCCCAGGACCCCTCGGGTGCCTGATCCCTCCTGCCTCCAACAAACAGCTGTACAAAGGTGAAGCTTGAGACTGGTCCCAGGTCAGTTTCAATACCTTGTGAGTGGCATCCGTGAAGGACACAGATAGAGATCTCTTCTTGTTTACCTGTAAGGGTAAACCCACAGGGGCCCAAATGCCCCACTAATCTCTTCCGCTCCTGCCCCTTTCATTGAAGCAAAAAATGACAGGGATTAAAATGTCCCGGGAGAGGCAGGAGGGAGGCTCTGGGCTCTGTCCTTCTCCTGGGACTTTCGGTGCCCGGGTGTCCTTCCCCAGGCCTCAGGGGTGACTCTGCCACACACCTGCTTTGCTGGCCCAAGGCTCACCTGAGCCCTCACTGGGAACTAATGAAAGAGGAACATGCCATTGGATTGTTTCTCAGAAAATAATAGAGACATTTCTCTGTCCCGGGGTAATTACAGGATTCTGTTTGGGTGTGAGAAAGTCAGAATGCACTTGGAGAGAGCACCGCTGGAAAAGGAAGCTGGTGGCCTAGGAAGTTGGGAAGATGCCTTGGAGGACACTGGCTCTAGGGTGGAGTTTCCTTCCTGGTCACTCTCTGGGCTCTGGGAAGCCTTCCCACGGTCAGGGGTTGGATCGTGTCCCCCCAAAAGACATTCTCCGGTTCTAGCTCCAGCCCCAGGGAAGTGGCCCTATTTGGAAATATGATCATTACAGATGTGATTAGTTAAGATGAGGCCAAACTGGATTAGGGTGGGCCCTGATCCCATAGAAATGGTGTTTTTATAAGAAGAGGAAGCACAGGAGACAGACAGACACCAGAGAGAAGGCCACATGAGGATGGAGGAAGCAGAGATGCTGCCCCGAGCCAAGGGGCACCAAGGATGGTGGGCTACCGCCAGCAGCCAGGAGAGGCGTGGAGCACAGCCTTTCCTAGCCATGTGGGAGGGTCGCAGCCCTGGTGACATTGCCTCTGGACTTCCGGCCCCCAGCCCTATGAGGCAGTCAGTTCCTCTGGTTTTAACCCCCTGGTTAGTGGCCCTTTGCCTGGTAGTCCCAGGACCTGGTACACCAGGCTTTGCCCTCACCTCGGCCGTGCAGGGTGGTCCTGGGGAGCCAGGCTCCAATCCCCCAGCCTGCAGAGAGGGCACAAGCCTTATACGGGGCTGCAGTGTTCCAGGGCCCCTCTTCTGCTCCCCACGGCAAAATCACCCCTGCGGCTCCATCATAGCCACCCTCTGAAGCATGACACCACTAAGATCGACTGGGGACCCTCCTGCCCAGTTCAGCTTGTCATGGTTTTGAGATTTCCTCCCTGAGTTGGGACAAGATCAGAGCCTGCTGGAAACAAGGCCAGGCAAGGTGGGCCAAGCCTTCCTTGCTGGACGAGGCCGCCCCTGCCCCAGGCCCTGCAGCACCGAGGCACAGTGGGTGCCCTGGACCTTGTTAGTAGGACAGCAGCTGCTGGGAACAGGGCCCCCTCTGCCACTCTGTGTGTGTGTTTGTGCATGTGTGCATGCATGAGTGCATGTGTGTGCACATGTGTGTGTGTGCATTTGCATGCCTGTATATGTGCATAGGTGTGTCTGTGGGGGTGATCTCCCTGCCATCTGCTCTTGGAGCTGGGTTTCTGCTGATGACTTGTGTTCCCCCAGGGATGCCCCATATGGGTAAACTGGCATACTCTTTCCCTAAAAGGCCCTCCAGGGAGATGGCGGCCTGTCGACTCCCGGGTGTGTTTCTCTCTTGGACCTAGGATGATGCTTTACATTTCCAAGGAGATGACAGCCACCATTCTGCAGAGCTGCAGACTAGGGGCCACCCAGAACCCCAGCTTCCTCCCTCTACCTCACACCCTCTGGGCAGCCCCCTCAGCACCTACTTAACAGTGCCCCAACCCCTCCAGTGGCCTCCTGAGCCTGATTATCTTAGCTGAACCCCAGACTCCTCACCTGTAAGAGGAAATAGCTACACCCACCCCAAAGTGTCTATTGTGGGGTTCCACAATGAGGTGTGGTTAAGGTAGTTGGTACAGAGCTTGTATCCACTGAACCCTCGTCTTGTCCCTCCCCTCTGATTCTTGGGCCCTGTTGACGAGGCCCCATGAGTTGACTTCTCCATTTCCACTGCATTTCTCTCATCTGGAGATCTGGCATGTCCCAATACATAGTGGTGGACAGATAGAATGACTTAATGCAGCCAGCTTACTATTTCTGGAGCATATGCCTCACAAGCAACCAGCAGTTGTCCCTGGTCCTTGGCTCAGCCATCGAGATCTCCAGGACACTCCTATGTGGAGGTCAAGGTCGGAGTTACATTCACTGTCCATAGGAAGAAACCAGGTTCAGAGAGGAGAACTGACCTGCCCACAACACACAGGTAAGAAGGGGCAGAGCCAGGGCAGGTTCTGGTCCAGGTGCTGATGGGTCCCGGGCCCTTTCCAGCACAGTGCTTGGGAGGGAGGGCAGTAGGGTGGGAGAGAGGACAGGAAAGAGAGAAGGAAGGTGAGAGGAAAGGAAGGTAAGAGGGAGAGAGGGCAGAAGAGAGGAGGGGGGACTCCCCACCCTGCAGACCACATGGCACCCAGTCTTCCACTCTAGAGACTTTCCTCTCATCTTCTTAGTCATCTGGACAGAGAAGCTGTGAGGTTCTTAAGAGGGAAGGTTGTGATCACATCATCCATCCATCCATCCATCCATCCATCCATCCATCCATCTGACCATCCATCCATCCATCCATCCATCCATCCATCCATCCATCCATCCATCCATCCATCCATCCATCCATCCATCCATCCATCCATCCATCCATCCATCCATCCATCCATCCATCCATCCATCCATCCATCTGACCATCCATCCATCCATCTGACCATCCATCCATCCATCTGTCCATCCATCCATCCATCATCCATCCATTCACCATTTGTTGTGTGGTGTCCCCTAGGCACCCGTACTACAGAGGACACAAAGACTGAAGACATGACCTTTGCCCCAGGGACCTCGCTGGCTTTGCATAACTCATCCTAAAACTGCTGCAGACTCATCTGCTTTCCATGTTTATGGAAATAATGTTTGCAGAATAATTTATTAACTGAAAAGCCACACAGAGGTACTTTCTCATAAGCCAATTCAGCATCCTGCAGACAAACTGAATCACGAAGTTTGCGCCTCTGCAATGCAAGACTTCCAAATACCACTTTTCTTTTAATTTTGGGACCCTGATCTATGAATTTCCCCTTCTTGCAAAGCATACATTCGTTAAACAGAGAAAGAAATAGGAACACTGTATTTCAGAGATAGAAGTGTCACCTAGCAGAAACAAAGCAAGCGGATACCTGAAATCAAATTCATGCTACTGAATCTCAATTTCACAAGACCCTGGGTTTCTTAATGGCATGTGAATCCTGCAAAACAGGAAGCCAGTGGAGTTTACACGTTATTAAGTCTTTTCACATGCCAACACCCCAAGTGCAAACCGAGATGCTCAAACCCTTTCTGTGATTGTGAACCTCTCACATTTCAAAAGCTACTTTTCTGGCCTTGGCTTATTCAGTGGCAAATTACCACCCTGTGCAGAAGGGCCAACGACTAACAGTCTCACCTTCTCCTTTAAGCTGGCTCACTTCTATCTCCTGGGTGGCATCTGTCACCTCGATGATGGGATGATATTTATAATCAGGCTAAAACCCCTAAGCCTTGATGACTGCAAGTGAAAGCAGCAGTCGGAAGCTCATGAGTTTTGTGGGATGCCAGGAAGTTGTTAGCTATCTCATTTTGGTTCAAGTTGGATGGTTTACTTTGGATCTTACCTGGGAAAAAGTAGTGTCAAAATTGAGACTTGGACTGGGTCTGTAGGGAAAAAGACCTAAAATCACTGCTCGCCCCACAACTTCAGCTCTTGGTGGGGTCTTCCTACAGACGGAAAGAGTAAGCTGGAGTTTCGCCGTGTGGAGAAGGAAGGCTGTGCTGGAAGGTCCCTAGGCTTGTGAGGGAGCGTTGAGCCTGGACTTGGGTCTGCCGCTTTCCAGTCTCTAACCCGAGCCACCACCGGTCTTCTCTCTCCATGTAGGTAATTAAGGGTCAGTTCCAATGCTGATGTTTTCTTGTTTGACGAATGCTGATAATTTAAAATAATGAAGGCAAACAATTAGATGGCAGGTGCAGACACGGTTCTAGGCTTTTTATATGTAACATCAATCCTTACCATAGTGGTATGAAGTAGGCACTACAGTTACCCTCATTTCACATCTGCGGACACTGAAGCCTGGAGAGCTAAGGAACTTGTCTGAGGACCCGCATGAGCTAGCAGAGGTGTGGACGAGCACCCCAGGCAGGCTGGAAGAGGCAGAAGAGTGATGAGAGAAGGAGGGGTGGGGCAGGTGAATCCAAGGAGGAACCCCCAAGGTTCCTTTTAGAATCCATGTCCTCCACTTCTCTCTCTTGCCCTCCACTGCCCACTCAGGAGCTCATATTCAGTGTGTATCCCCGGCATGGACTCCTGAGGCTGTGCCCTTTCCAAATGCCCTCCCACTTGGATTGAAACCCATGGCCCTCAATCAGGCTTCGTCACCAAAGGATCTGGTCCTAATTTCCTGGTCCTGCCATGGCAGGGGGCCACCAACAGGGTGGCTTAAAGCAAGAGAAATTTATAGACTCACAGTTCGAAGGCTGAAGTCTGAAACCAAGCGGTCAGCAGGGCCATGTCCCCCTGAAGCCTATGGGGGAGAATCCTTCCTTGCCTCCTTCTACCTCATGGGGGTTTGCCAGTGGCCCTTGCTTGGCATTCCTTGGCTTACAGATTTTCACTCCCATCTCTGCCTTTGTGTTCATGTGGCTTGCTTTCTTGTCTCCATCTTCACGTGGACTTCTCCCCTGCATATGTCCAAATTTTCTCGCTTTATAAGGACACCAGTCATATTAGATAAGGGCCCACCCTAGCGCAACTTGGCCTTATCCTAACTGACCACGTCTTCAAAGACTTTATTTCCAAAAAAAGTCACATAAACAGCTCTGAGGATTAGAACTTGACCGAGTCTTCTTGGGGAACGTATCTCAGTCCATAACACACACCCAAGCAAATGCACTCTGTTTTCTGTCCTCTCCTCCCAGGACAGTGGGCCTGAACCCAGCCAGGGGGAGGTCAGCCCCAGACCCCCAGCTTCACTGCCCTTGCCAGCGGGAAGGCACAGCTGATTGTCACCAGCAGTGGGGCACAGCTCACATGAGCGCGTGCGAGGACGGGGCTGCAAAGTTTTCATGTGCAGTGAATGACCTGATGAGTTCCTGCCAGGCATTTTCTGAAATGTCCTTCCAGAACAGTTGGGACTGTCCTTGAGAAAGCTCCACTCACAACCAGACACGCCCACAGGCTCCAGGAATGCCCTCATTGCTGGCTTGGCGAAAGTCCAGAAGCGGGTGCAGAAATGAAGAACTCTTGAGGGTGACACCAGCCTGCTCCCCGGGGTGTGTGTCCTGGCCTGGGTACCAAATTTCCAGCGATTTCATTTGCTCTGGCTCGAAGATGCTTTGCTGAGCCCTTTTCCCCCATCTGCTTCCCACAAGACTGCATTTTTTTCCTGCACTTCATGGCAGCAAATATTGATTGAAGGAGATTGCCAAAGCTCCAGGGTGATTTCTTGGCTTTATGTTTTGGAACAACTCACCTTCCTTTCCCTCGATCATTTTGCTGAGTTAAATGAGCCTGATGTTAAAGACCTGGGCTCCGCAGTGCAGCCAGCCTGGCTTCCTAATTGTTTAAAGACATCGACTTGACAACCCAGGTGCTATCAGCCTAAGAAAACTGTCAATAACCAGTCTGCCCAGAGACGCCAATCCCAGCTCTTAAAAGGCTTATGGAAGTGCCCTCTCCAGCTGAGTCCTCCAGAGAATGAAATTTTATTTATGTAATAAGGTTTAGAAAACAAGCCCCACTTAAAGATGTGCTAACCAACAACTCTCGCCCTGACGCTGATGGACTGCTGCCCTAAGAGACAAATAGCTTCTGCAGTGAAGGACCGAGGCCCCTTCAACGTCTTTATTGACTTGTGCTCGCTGATGTACTTGCTGCCTGCTGAGAAGCCACACTGCCGTACCTTAAATCAACCTGACAAGGGGGGCCTGCCAAGCCCACCTCATCCATCTCCATTTGTCTTTTGCAAATGTAGGGGGAGCACTCAGCCCGCAGGGTTCCCACTCTTTGCAAATGGCTTTTAGAAGTCCCCAAAGAAAACAAAACTTTGTGATGACAATTCCCCAAGTAATTTCTGGGTTTGCATTATCTTGCTGATCAGAAATATGTGTTTCGGGACAGTGGGGATAGTTGCCTCAGTGAAATCAAAATAATCTTTCTTTCTCTGATAATTTCTTGTCATTCCTAGTTTCTTATCTTTAGGAAATGAACTGCAATTCCTATTACAAATTGAGACACTAGGGAAAATTTTTTTTTAAGATTTTTGATATATGTTTGAGGATCATAGTTAATATATTATAAGAAAAAGGTATATGAAGCAAGCATTTAAAGTTACATGCTCTCCAGGATAAGGGCTGTCATTTTACTGAGATATGTTCATAAAATTATTGAGCAGGAGGGAAGTGTAGCACAGCGACAGCCTACTTTTTTCCTGGATGGGATAAGGTTTTTAAACACTGTGAGATTAATGCCATGACTTTGGAGATTTGTAGATTGCGTGACATTTTAAAACAAAACTCCGACCCAATGTCTGGTCTAAGAAAGCGGTTTTCAGGAAAGGGAGTTTGGTAGAGGGGAGGAGCAGTGTTTTGGGGTTTTATAGGAGGTCATGGCCAGCTGCCCACCCTCTGGCAATGTAACTGGGTTGAATGGTTTGATTCCTACTAAATGTCGACTTCTGGTCAACCCAGTGTATTCCATGAGTCGAGACTTCAGCAACTCACTCACAAATGCTGCTGCCTTTGGGGAGTCCAGCTTAGTTTTCTGTTGATTGAAATCATTTTATCCTCAGTCTGGATTCCAGCCAGTCCACATGGGCTTTTCTGAAGTTTACTTCACTTCTTGTCATCACAGGTGGGACAGGAAAAATGTCCTCAGCTGCCCACATTACAGTGCCTGATCATCAAAAGAAAACCTCCAACGAAGGACCAGGTTTCTTTCCTTAAAAGTGCTATTTCTAGCAGGTGTCCAAGGCTTTACGCACTGTATAGTTTGCATGTGACAACTTAATCAGCATTTCTCAACTGCTGTTTCAAAGATTGGGAAAGCTTGCTAGCAAAGGAGAAAGAAAGAAACGAGAAAGTTTAGAGACTCCGTTTCATTCCATTTCTTCCAACAGAAACCAGCTGTCAACAATCTTGGTCAGTTCAATTGTGCTTCTGTCACCAAGTATCAATAATTTGCACCACTAGCCAGAAGAAATGATGAATTTCTGCTCCAAACTTTTCCAAATTAAATGATGAACTTTTATGAATTCAAAATGTATGTCACTACAATGAAGAAAATTGGATATTACCTTCGTAGTTGCTTTTCTTGGGCCTTTCCAATGGATATGGGTGAAGAAATCTCAACAAGAAGGCAGAATATTTTCCTTTGCACAAAAGTTGTTCTCTGGCCTTCATTTGCACTAAAAGTTAGGGGGCCTCCATGAGAGATCCCATGGCAGCCGAGTGTAATGCAAGGAAAAATGTCTAAATTAGTGGAAAGACAAATTGTGCCAACTCTCAAATGACATTGAGATTGTCCTTACATCATCGTCCATCTTTTCAAAGTTCATTGAGTCTCTCCACCAGAAAAAGCATTTTCTCCTGCATGTGAGAGCAAAAGGAGTGCTTTTCTCACACTAAGGCCTCCTGTGTATTTTCTAGTTTCTATCACAATTGACAAGTCTTTTCAGGTTCTGTGTATGCCTAAGCAATCACTGTGACTTTATCTCCATTGGGAGGAAAAAGCAAGCTATGCACTATCAAGAGACAGTGTGTGTACTTCCAGCATCTTGCAAAATAGTGGAAAAAGAGGGGCTGCTTCATCAAAAATAGACAGCTCTCCGCAGATATCTGCATAAACTGACAACAACAGATACATGGTTTATAGAACCTTGGTGTGGTCCAGCCAGGGAAGCTAGCTGGGAATTCTAACAGTCCTTCGAGCAAAAGTTTACAAGGAGCTTCCTAGTTTTAGAGTGAGGTTTCTCAACCTCAGCACTGATAGGTCTTGAGGACCTGATAATTCCTTGCTGGGGGGCTGTCCGGGGCATTGCAGGCAGTCTAGCAGCATCCCTGGCCTCTACCCACTAGAGATGCCAGAGGCATCCTCCATCCCAGTGTGCCAACCAAAACTGTCTCCGGACATTGCCAAGTGTCCCCTGGAGGCCAGCGTTTCCCTGGCTGAGGTCCCCTGGGATAGAGCTGTGGCATTTGTGTGCATGTGTGTGTAGGGGTGTGTGTGTGTGTGTGTGTGTGCTACTGGTGATAGGAAGTTGGGGATAAATGGCCACTTCCCTGGGCTGGGCCCCAAGCCATCTGATACCTTTCTTACAGGGTTTTCAGTACTGAGGTTTCTTTTTATCTGTTTACCTTATGGGAAAGGGCAGCTGGCTGGCATTTTAGGAAGAGTAACCAAATGCTTCTTGGAGAAACTGTCCTCACTCTTTCTTAAGTCTTCTGCGCAGCCCCTCTCCCTGACCCCTGCCTGGTCCTGAGGATTCTTTTGGATAATAGTGACAGGGGGTGTTGATTTCAGAAGATGCATGGACTCAGGGGAACAGCACCCGTTCCCAAGCCCCCGGCCATGCTCCTAACCCACCCAGCCAGTTTTTCATGACCCCTGTCGGCTGCTTGACCAACAAGGGGGAGTTTACCTGAGGCGCTCTCCCTTGTCCCTCCGCATCTTTGGAAGGCAGAGCTGACTCCCTTGCACCCTGCAGAGGAATGGCCATCTGCTCCTGCTTGCAGATGCGGCAAAGGAAGGCTCAGACCCACCGCTTAGCAGTGTCACAGGAGAAGAGCGGAGCCTCTCAGCTCTGACGCCCGCAGGTGCTGGCACCTGATGGAAGCTAATGCAGGTTATGAAGCTGGAAAAGGTAACGATAAGTAAAAAGACCTGAGAACATCGTGGAAGATGCAAGAAACAGAAGTCCCAAGGGGTGAAGCGACTCCCAAGGTCCCTCGGCGGGTGCGGGGACCTCACCAGGAGGAGGCCTGTCCCCTCCACTCCGAAAAGCCAGAGCCTGGCATGTGACAGTGCAAAAAGCCTTCCCCTCACGGACACGTCCTTGACCCCAGCTTTTCTCTCCAGAGCTTCCTTATTCCAGATTCTGGGGACTCAAAGGAATCCTCAGTTCTGGTTCTACAAGAGCTAACTTCGTGGCGTACAGTTTGGAGGGGGAGGCGAAGGGCGGTGGCGAGCAGCGGGCACAGAGTTCACCGCTTTTCTCACTGGCTCACTCACGGCCCAGCCCAATCCCATACCTGTCAGCTGTTGTGTCTGGTGCTGGGACACGAAGGTGCCAAAGAGCTGGCGCCTTCCTTCAAGGAGCTCCAGGTCCATTGGTGGGGGAGGTGGGCAGGGTGCTGGGCCCCTCGAGCCAGACGGCAGAGACCTCCTTCTCCAGGGAGCCCTCCTGGGGTGGCACCTGGGAAGCCTGTCCATGTCTCAGGACCAGGAGGAAGGTTGGGGAGCAAGGGCCTTGGGGGTCAACTGGGCAGTGGCGAATGTCCGGGGAAGGAACACATGAGCCTTTTCTCCCAGCCCTCAGTCCCTGGAAGGGGGTCAGGGCCGCGGCACCTGGGGGCTCGGAGCTTGGTGGGCAGAGAAACTGCTCCAGAGACACGGCCCGCACAGCGCACCCCGCAGAGAGGGTCCTGGAGAACCTTGGCACTCCCTAAGACTCACCATCCCAGGGAGCACCAAGACTTCTTCAACGTTTCCACGAAGTCTTTTCCTCCTCTCCGCTCCCCGGGGCCTCGGTGTCTGAGGCCAGGCTCGGCCTCGTGTGGACTCAGCGTACAGGACACTCCCTGGAGGCCCGCGCCGGCCTGGGTCCAGGGGGCTGAACGGCAGGTCCTGATCCAGACCAGGTGCTGGGGACGCCACAGGAGCCAGGACAAAGGCCGTGCACCCCTGAAACATAAATCTCAGGGAAACAACAAATGGGACATATTTGCATTAACAAGTTTCCATTGTTTACCTACAATTCAGATTTAACTGGGAGTCCAGCGTTTTATTTGGCAACCCTGCCAGGCACCCTGGCCCAGCTGAGTCCTCAGGAAGCCCTCCTGATTTTACCCTCAGGGCCCGCTGAGGGCCCTGGGTGCAGGCAGGGAGCTGGTGCCAACCTCCCCCCGTGCTAACCAGCCATGGGAGAGTCTTCACTGGCTCAGCTCCTGCTTTCGGGCAAGGAAAGCTTCCTCTGGTCCTTTCCAAATTGACTGGTCTAAAATTTAATTTCCCTTTGTGTTTTAAATGGGCCGTCCATCATATTAAAGCCTGTGCAACGTGATAAGAAGCAAAACCTGCAATAAAGCTGCCACGTTTGGAGGTTCAACATTATTTCCTAAACTGGGTTTTTAGGACAATAGAGGCTTAAGCTAAATGAAGCATGCTTCCTTCCCGCGAAGCTATTCAGAGGAGATCTCTGTTATCATCACCAAGAGGGAGCTGAAAATATTCTACAGTCACAGCTCACCTGGGCTTCACCTGCCTCCTGACTGCTCTCCCTGCCTTTGCCTCTTCACAGCAGTTCCCGATGCCTCTGAAATGTGGATCTGAACCTGCCAGGCTGCCTCCCTGTGACACTTCATTTCCTTGGAGAAGTGTCTTTGTCTGTGTCCCTGGACCCTGCAGGGCCTGGCCCACCCCCAACCCCGTCCCCCTGTTCCCCTGTCCCTCCCTGCCCCCCTCCCTCCCTCTCTGTGCTCCAGTCGCAGGGCTGTTCCATCCCGAAGCCTCCGCTCTCCCCTCGCCTCAGGACCTTAGCACGTGCTGCTGCCCCTATCAGGAGACTCTTCTTGTTCTGCTTCTCTCAGCCCTCAGGCCTCTGCTGCCTCTGGGAGGTCAGCGTCCATGGGGAGCCACCCCGAGCATCCCCTTTTCCAAGGCATTTTGTAGATGCGCTTTTGAAGAGTGGGATCGTGGGGTCGGGTCTGTGTGCCCCTCAGGCTGTCCCCACAGGGGCAGTGGCTTGTGTGATGGCTGGCACACAGGAGACACGCCGTGAGAACTGTGGTTGAGCACCTCCTGCCTGTACTAGCGAGGAGCAGACCTGAGTCCCAGGCCGGGGCTGCCCCCATGCCACCTGCTGCCCCTTCCTGCCAAACGGGAGTCCCTGTGTCCACCTCTGTGTCAGGAGGGGGGCCCAGGAAGGCTGGAGAGGACAACGTGAGCAGAGCCAGGATGCCGTTTCCTGTCCACTCATTTATGCAGCGATCATGTATGGGGCCCACTTTCCTTCCAGATGCTTCTCCATTAGGTCACACTTTAGGGAAACAGAGCCATCGAAGCCTTGCACAATTCCCTCGTATAGCAAACCGAGAGGATAGTGTGTAGCTAGCATGCGTTTTTGTAAGCCCGCATTTATGATATTTACTTATTACAAAATCAAATAACTAAAAAAAGAATTTACTTTGGTGGTGGACTCCAAAGTGCTAAGACTGAGTGTTTATAAGGAGTGAGCATTTGTTTTTTAAATTGCAGCATTTAAGAGTTGAAATATGTTCGAAAATGAAATTTGAATATAGTTAGGTAAGCTTCAGCAAATATTTAATTTATGCAAATTCAACTGTATGGGCTCAGATGAAAATAATTTTAAGGGTGAAAAATAGTGTGAGCACCTGCCCTTGCCACTGCTCACCCAGGAGTGGGGGGATGTGCAGTGAGAACACCCAAGACCCTGCAGGCTGCCTCTCGGGGGCTGTGGGGGCTGTCTCAGTGAGGAGGGGGATTCAAGTCCTTCAGCAAGGGGGCTCTTCCTTTGTCCCGCCTGGCACCGCGAGGCGCAGACCCTTCACCCGGGGCTCTCCCAACACTGGGCAGCGCATCCGCCCTGCAGAGGGGCTGGCCAGGCCGAGTGCCCCAGGGAGAGGTGCACGGGGACCTCGGGTCGGTACCACCCCGGATCAAAATTCAAGGCTGATTCTGATCAGATTTTTCCCCTTTAAATTTAGCACTGTATTAATTATAGCCCCCCAAATTTGGCTGTTTAAAGCCACAATGAACATTTATTATCTCATGCTCTTCCTGCAGGGCAGGAACGTGGGAGCTGCTTCCCTGGCCGGGTCATCTCGGGGCCCGCCCTCAGCTTGCAGCTGCACGCGGCAGCCTTGCCTGTGATAAGGGACCCCAGAGCGAGCGGGGAAGGGTGCTCGCTGCCTCGGAGGAGCCGCCATGTCCGCCGCGTTCCATTCACTAGAGGCCAGTCACTGAGGCTGGGCCCCACTCAGAGGGAGAACTCAAGAATGGGTGGATGTACTTTAAAACCACCACTAGGATAATAAATTCGTAACTTAAAGAAAGAAAGCTCCAGGCTGTGGGGTTCCAGGTTCCAGGCAGAGGGAAGGGGCATTTATGAATCACATTCCTGAAATTCCAACCCATTGGTGGGCTTGGGGAGCTGGAGAGGAAGCATCCTTGGGGTCCTGCAGAGGCCCTTCTGGAAACCCTGCGCCCAGATGTCTCCCGTAATTGTGGCTTGAGGACTGGACTCTAAGCTGACCCCTTGGCCCAGGGGGCTCACGGAGGGACCAATTGCCCCAGGACAGTGATTCTGGCCCCCTCCCGTCCTGCGCTCCTGCCCTGACAGCTGCTGAAGAGATGATTACAGGGTAGGGGCCCCCCCAGACCCTC
>PVIY010046542.1:0-18406 GCA_004026745.1 Myrmecophaga tridactyla | reverse complement strand
TTTTTTTTTTTTCCCCTTTTTCTGTCAGTCCTGCCCCCTTGGTGCCGGGGCAAAAATGAGCAACCTCCGCTTTGATCAGGTTCACCTAAGCTGGGGGCCTATTTTTAGTAGTCAGAATTTGTTAATTAGTTCCACAATTGGCGTTTGATTGTGCCCTGTCCCTGCTGCTGGTAAAGTCCTTTCCTTTCCCCTCTGGGAAGCGGCCTGTGGGGGAGGGGCGCTGGCTGCTGCAGCTTTGGGAAATCACGGTTCTGGGGGGTGCTCGCAGCCGGTCCAGCTTGTCCAGACTGGTGTACGCTGTGTGTCTGGTCACACGTGGCCCCAGGAGCTGTTCTGTACTGTTTCTGGTTATTTAGTAGTTGTTCTGGAGGATGAACTAAAATGCGTACATTGTTAAGCTACCATCTTTACCTGGAAGCTCCCTCATTTTTGAAGGACAATTTTGCTGGATATAGGATTCTTGGTTGGCAGTTTTTCTCTTTTAATAATTTAAATATATCACCCCACTGTGTTCTCGCCTCCATGCTTTCTGCTGAGAGATCTACTCATATTCTTATTGGGCTTCCCTTGTATGTGACGGTTTGCTTTTCTCTTGCTGCTTTCAAGATTCTCTCTTTCTCTTTGACCTCTGACATTCTGATTAGTAAATGTCTTGGAGTACCTCTATTTGGATCTATTCTCTTTGGGGTACGCTCACTTCTTGGATCTGTAATTTTAAGTCTTTCATAAGAGTTGGGAAATTTTCCGTGATAATTTCCTCCATTAGTTTTTCTCTTCCTTTTCCCTTCTCTTCTCCTTCTGGGACACCCACAACATGTATATTCGTGCACTTCATATTGTCTTTCAGTTCCCTGAGTCCCTGATCATATTTTTCCTTTTTTTTCCTGTATTTTCTTTTTCTTGCCGGATTTCAGATATTCCATCCTCCAGTTCAGAAATCCTATGTTCTAGCTCTCGAAATCTACCATTGTAGATTTCCATTGCTTTTTTCATCTCTTCTACCGTGCCTTTCATTCCCATAAGTTCTGTGATTTGTTTTTTTAGAGTTTCGATTTTTTCTTTTTGTTCATTCCTTGCCTTCTTTATATCCTCCCTCAATTCATTGATTTGGTTTTTGTTGAGGTTTTCCATGTTTTTTCTTATATTCTGAATTGAATGTTTCAGCTCTTGTATCTCAGTTGAATTGTTGGTTTGTTCCTTTGACTGGGCCATATCTTCAATTTTCCTATTGTGATTTATTATTTTTTGCTGGTGTCTAGACATTTAATTACCTTAATTAGTTTATTCTGGAGATTGCTTGCACTTCTTTTACCTAGGGTTTTCTTGCTGGATGAATTTGTTGCCTATCTGTTCTTTGACATTCAATTCAGCTTTATCTGGACCTCTAGCTTAAATTTTGTTTTACAGAGGAGAATTTTTCAGTTACTGTTTTCTTGTTTCTTGCCCTGCTTGTATGGTGCCTTTCCCCCCCCACAGTTAGTAGGGTCTACTTAGGTATTATAGACCCCAGCCGGATTTTCCCAGACCAAACTGGCCTCCTATCAGGAGGAAAGTGTCCCCTGTGTCAGTTTTCCCTGAGGGTGAGACCCAGCAGGTTGAAAGACTTTCCTGTGAAGTCTCTGGACTCTGTTTTTCTTATCCTTCCCAGTATGTGGCACTTGTCTGCCTGCAGGTCCCACCAGCATATGATGATGCGGTACCTTTAACTTTGGCTGGGGGCGTGGTAGAGACCAAGGAGAGGTTGTAGCCTGGTTTTAATGGCTTCAAATTACCAATCCCTGATGTCTGAATTCTTTGAGAAAGGGATTCCACCTGAGTTGAGCTTCACCACTCCCCTGGGGAAGGCACAGGCTCCAGACAAGCCCTGAAATGCGCTTGTTTCTGTCTATGCCTGGGGCAGTTGCAGCCTGAGAAATCCTGCCGCTGTATCCAAAGGCAGTCAAGGCCCAAAACCTCTGTTTCCTTCTTGTTTCTTCCTTTTCCCATCAGCCATGCCCCCTTGGTGCCGGGGCAAAAATGAGCAACCTTGACTTTGACCAGGTGCACCTGAGCTGGGGGCCTATTTTTAGTAGTCAGAATTTGTTACTTAATGCCAGAGCTGGTGTTTGGTTGGGTTCAGCCCCTGCTGCTGGTAAAGTCTCTTTCCTTTCTCCTCTGGGAAGCAGCCTGTGGGGGAGGGGCACCGGCCATGGCCGCTTGGGGAACTCACGGTTCTGGGGGTGCTCACAGCCGGTCCAGATGGTCCAGGTTGGGGTATGCCGTGTGTCCTGTCACTGACATGGCCCCTGAGCTGTTCTGTACTGTGTCTGGTAATTTAGTAGTTGTTCTGGAGGACGAAATAAAATGCACACATTGTTAAGCCGCCATCTTTGCCTGGACGTCAGACATTTGTTTTATATTAATAGACCACAGCAGAGGTTTTGTTCTGTTTCAGTTTTACACATTTATCAGTTATGTTAATTAACAGATAATATATATATATTTGTGCTGCCTTTCTTTTAAAGTCTTTCCATGTTACAGATAGAACTCTGACATATAGCTGACCACATACAGTTTTAAGAGAAGTTCCAGAACAAAGCAATGCAGTGGACAATTTGGTTGTTTCTGTGATCTGTAACCTTTTAAGAATAAGAAAACCATGACTAACAACACTGTACCATTGCTTAACGTCATACAGATTAGTATCAGCATATAACATGGACAGTGAGGACATTGGCAAATTTTAAGGAATTTATACACCTATAAATATATGCATATAAATTTTCATATATACCAAATACCTGTACAAATTAAACCAGCAGCAGGATAGAAAATTCCTTTTAACCATTATAATACTTCCTTAACATTTTCAATGCAATAAGTTCAGCGCCTTATTTACACAAGGTGAAAGAACAAATTATTTGTAATTTGTAATAGTTTTTCCCTTAATAGTAAGTGAGAAGACTTGTCTTCTGAAATAAAGGAGAAGGCCAAGGATATTACTCAGATCTTTGTTTTGTAGACAGAATACTTAGATGATTAAGAAATACTTTTTAAGAAATTTAACATTAAGAGCCTAACAATTCATGTAATTTTAACAGGGATAAAACTAAACTTTAGTTTTGTATGAATACCTGGTTTGACACAAAAGCCTTTCTTTTTTTAAAAATATGTGATACACAAAGCTTTTGAACCTGCATGCTTCTTCCAATAACAGTACTCATGAAAGGGGAAGGAGACAGAGATACTACAAAATAATGGAAGAAGGAAGAAATTTATGCTTGGATTTGAACACAGTCAGCCATTTATATATTTTATACTCAGAACACACAAATATTCCCTTACAATATACCTAAAATCTCATAGTCCAATTCAGCACTCCCTTCAAAGGTCAGAAAAGCCCCAAGTTTGAAAGATAATAAACTTTTTTGATGTTTAAGGGACTTATATCCAGAAGAAAAATTTTCTCAGCATTATTCCCAAGAGCTAAATAGTACCAGGAATGTGTTAGTTTACAAAATCAAATTATGGCTTCTAAAAAAACTAGTTCAGAGCTCTATTTATTTAAATGCTACTCTTACTTAGGTCTTACAAGTGTCATCTCTTCTATGAGGTTTTCTGAGGTCATTCTTTGGCTATTTGCTTTTTAAATTCTTCTAGCATTTTAATTCCTTCATTGTGACTGTTTTTACACTATGCCCTGGAACAAGTATATTCAAGCTAGAATGTATACTCTTTGACGCTAAGACTTGTGTCTTTTCTATTCATTACAGCATTTACTAACAACAATATACTGATTGACTTTAACAAAGCCCCTCTAAATTCAAATTCTTCCACATACTGGGGTAACAAATGGCCAGGTAACAAAAACCAGATTATTTGAAATCCAGGTAATCAAGATTATTGAAAAATCCATTTATATTTCTTAAACTAAACTTAAATGATTTCTTAAATATAATATGTTTGAATCATTAGCATATTAATTTTTTATTATACCAGATACATTGAACTTACCCTCTCTAGTTAGGCTATTTTAAGAGAGATAATGAGAATGTACTTATAATACTAATTTATTTTATTAGTAAGCTTGTATAAATTTAGGGAGAACACATTCAAGCAGTATAAAATTTCATTTGTTCAATTCAAAATTTATCATAGAATTTCTTTTACTAGATGTTGAAGAAAATCTGTTTTCATAATATCTTAAAATTACAAACAATTTTAAAAGTACATTCACAACCAAGTTGTGGAAAATATACTGCAGTTGTTTAATTTGTCCCAAGCCTAAATCCAGGAAGAATTTTCCATATCTCTCAAAGATCTTTCATGTTACTTATTGAAATTTGGTAATTAGATTTTATTCAGTTACTCCTATCCCAAGGCTATTTATATATTAACAATGATCTGGTTACTACAGTTAGTAGTATTATTGAAAAAAAATACTATTAAACATAGCCTATTCTGTATCAATTTTTTAAATACTTACCATATCTAATCTCCAAGCCCAGTCAAAAGAATTCTAAACCACACCTGGCCGTATCTTTCTGTGTCTCATTTACTTTTTAAAATAACCTTGAGGTGTAGGTACTATTATTTTACAAATGAATACATTGAGATTATAAGAGATTAACCAAGGATACACATATAGAAAGTGCCAGAGCTGAGAGTCACACTCTGGTCTGTCTTATGCAAAGTTCACTTTCTCAACCACTATACTACTGCCTTCTTCATTTGTTTATATATTGTCTATGGCTGCTTTCACACTATTATGGTTGAGTTAAGTAGTTGGGTCAGCCCACAAAGGCTAAAATATTTGCCATGTTTTGCTGACCCCTACTTTATGACGAGATTGAAACTCCTTTCTTTCCACTCTGCAATTGGCTTTTTGTAAAAAATATGTCTTCTTACATATATGTACGTGGAATGTCTTGATCTTCTTAGCTATGGACTTTCACTGATGCTGTACCTTCCTAGCTGGCATCATTTGTCCTCATCCAGAGAATATTCCTACTTTTCCTTTATTGTCCTTGTATTCATTTGATGTGTTCCCCTCCCCCCACTGTCCTTCTGCTCTCTCTAGCCTGTCATCAATGTTTACAGAAATAAGTTTTACCTTCTTTGTGAACTGAGGTTCAGATGGCAAGCCAAAGCTATGAGGTATTACCTGGGAAGTTGGAGAGGTCAGTTGAAGGCTGTGACTAGTAGAAATAACAAATCCAGGACTACAGGGAAAGGGAAAATTATAGATAATAGTGTCAATGGGAGTGGAGAGAAGTGTGAAAAAAAACAGTGGCCTTAAAGGATAAGATTGAATTGAAAGTCTTTGGTGCAGATTCTGATACTAGGTTAATTGTGGTTCCTTTTGGTTGGTAGTTGTTATAACACAGTGATAGAAATCACAGTGGTTGCCTTTTCTTCCTCTAAAATCCATGTGCTTGATACCCAGTAAACACTTAGTAAATGTTAGCATTGTTGCTGCTGCTATCTCATCATCATTGTCAACATCATCATGCTATTTTCCATACTTGGCACAATCTTCTTATTCTAATCACCTTTTCCATTCTACATTCCCCTATCTCTGAAAATTAGAGCTTCTGCTGATGAATTGCCTTAAAAGAATTTGTAGGGAAGGTGAGTGCTGGAGAGGGAAATCATGATGGCATGTTTCTAAGACTTCATTCCAGCATCCGTTCCCAGATTCCATGCCTGAGTTTTCCATTTGCCTATTTTCTGTAAACCCACTTGAAAGACCATCATTTTGTATTAGTCACACTGTTTACTATCCCTATGCCTTAAACTCCAGTTCATTAGGGCAGGTGCTTGGGTGTTATTTTTTCCCTCTACTGTGTGCTGAATTAAATGAGTTTATGACATCAATGTTTTCTATTACTGAGTAATAAAAAGCCTATTAGATTTTATTTTCCTCATAAAATCTGAACAGAAAGCAGACATTGTCATATTGCTCATTTGTGGTATAAGAGAAAATATTTAGGACTAGTTCCATTAACGATAAGCTGCTAATGGCTAGACCAAGAAACAGTTTTTCTCTGAAAAATGGCTGTGAGCTTGAATTAAGTATCTTGTTTCTTGATAGCTGTGTATGCCTCATTGAAGGAAGGAATTTGAAGTGCTAAACATTTTTTTCTAAATAATCTTTTAAGAAGAAAACCATATAAATGAATTTTTTTCTTTCCATAGACAGGGACGTTGTCTGTGCACAGTCTTACCATCTGAAAAATATCTCCAAGAAACACAATCTAGTGGTATAGGTAAGAAGGAAGAAAGGCTGATTGAAGATGACCTGGGGCATTGCAGTCTGTAACAGCAGCATCCCTGACATTTTAATGATAGATCTGCTTCTAGTGCTAGAGGCAAGGAGGGGCTGTGTACTAAAAGCATACCTCTTCAGCTGGAGAGAATATTGCCAGTGTTTCATTGCAAGGAGGGTGGAGGAGAGGGAGTGGTAACTGTGTCCAATATTGTAAATGTCAGGCATCCAGAATGTTTAATAGTGAGGAAATAATAGGAAAGAGGAGTCTTGATGACAGCAGTACTTGTGATGTCTGAAATATTTTGAAGAAAACTGTTTTAGCCAGAACAGAATTGAGAAATACCACAAGAGGTATAGGAGTGATTGTGAGGCATGTACATCATGAAATTGGCCTTGGACATTTTAATATCCTTCTATTTCATGCAACCATTATTTATTGAGTACCTACTATGTGTCAGGCATTGCGGTCCCTGCCCTGATGGAATTTTAAAAAAAAGGAAGTCTTTGTAGACTCAGGACTGAACAGGACTCAAACAAAATGTCTTGTTCCCTGTTAATTCTAACTCTCTTAATGTTTCAGGTTTCTGACATGTTGGTGGTACTTCCTTAATAGGACACATCTTTTTTTTTTTCTTTCAAATACTCTCACTCACTCTGATAATGTACATTTCATCAGCAACTCTAGGAAAGCATTGAATATATGGGTTACAGAAACTCCTATCAAGACATTTTTAAAAATTCTTCATTGATTTTTTATTGAATATAATCATCCAAATTGTACAGTGTTTCACAGTATCATGATAAAGCTGTGCATTTGCAATTACAATAGATTTTTGAACATTTTCATTATTTCAAAAACAATAAAACTAAGAATAAAAATAAAAGTAAAAAAAGAACACCCAAAACATCCCAAAACGCCATCTACCCCTAGTGTTTATTTATTTTTATTGTTTTTTCTTACTCATCTTTCCATACACTGGATAAAGGGAGTGTCAGTCACAAGGTTTTCACACTCCCACATTCACACCTTAAAAGTTCTGTAGTTGTTCAATCATCTCCAAGAATCAAGGCAATTGGATTACAGTTCAACAATTTTAGGTATTCCCTTCTAGCTACTCCAATACACCAACAACTAAAAAGGGATATAATATACTGCATAACAATAACCTCCAGAAAGACCTCTTGACTCTATTTGAAATCTCCCAACCACTGAAACTTAATTTGGTTTCATTTTTCTTTCTCCTTTAGAAAGAAGTCTTTCTCACTCTCATGATGTCAGGACCAGGCTCATCCCTAGGAGTCATATCCCATGTTTCCAGGGAGATTTATACCCCTGGGAGTCATTGCCCACATGGTAGGGAGGGCAATGAGTTCACTTGTGGGTTGGCTTTGAGAGAGAGGCCACATCTGAGCAACAAGAGGTTCTCTGGGTGTGACTCTTAGGCATAATTAGGAATAGGCTTACTATTTCTTATTATAAATAAACTTATTCTCCTTTGTAGGAATAAGTTTCATAAGGGCAAACTCCAAGATCAAGGGCTGGTCCCATCAAAGTGGCATTCCCCAATGCTAGCATGTCAGGTCTTCCCCAGGTGGGGAAGTTTAATAGTTTCAGCATTTTCCCCAGTCCCTCAAGGGGATTTTGTAAGCACTTTGTAATCTGCCTAGCTTACTATGGGAGGTATGGGGGCATCACACCAACCTGTAAAAACCAGTAAGATCTCATTCCCTATTCATGTTCCCATGTAATTATGGTGTTAAATAAGCTGACCCTACAAGTTAAATTAGATAATGTGCAACCAAAAAGATAAATTTTGCACCAAATAAACATCCCTTCCTTTGGTCTCTCACAGAAGTTGAAGTGTGAAAATAAAATCAATATCATCCTTTACCCTTTAGTCTGATTTACCTTAGTACTACCCATATCAGCTTCATTCAGATCATTCATTGAAGTCTTATCACTTTTTCCATGTTTTTAACAGTTGCTGTATGGGGTAATGCTGACTTTCATAGCTGCAGAACTCTAGCTCTTGAGTCTCAGGTATCACATAAATACCCAACGTTCCATGGAATGACCAGGTTTAACACAAATAGCTCCGCAGCTCAAAATTTAGGAATAACCATTGTGCTGCAGAGTAGATGTGACTTCTTGCTGTACAAGCTTAAAATCTAGGAAACTTTACAATAGGCCTTCACCTGATAATCTATGCTCTTGAATTCAATCCTCAGAGTTTTTACATTACAGCTAGTCCATATTAGTGAGGCATCCTTTTACTCAGTATTCTGATTTACCTCAGTCCTATCCAGATCAGCTTCATTCGTATCTCCAGATGAAGTCTGATCACTTTTTCAGCTTTTTAAACAGTTGCTGAATGGCATTATAATCTAGGAACCTTTACAATAGGTCCCAACCTGATAGATAGCCCATGCTCTTGACTTCAATTCTCTGAGTTTGTATGTTTGTCCATATGAGTGAGGCATGATAATATTTGTCATTTTTTTCTGCCATTTCATTCAACATACTGTCCTTAAGTTTCATTCACCTAGTTGCATGCCTCACAAATTCATTCCTTCTTGCATCTGCTAAGTCATCCATTGTATGTAAACACTGCAGTTCCCCTGTCCATTCCTCCTTAGCACCTCTGTGAATTGCAAATCGGAACACTGCTGCCATAAACACTAGTGTGCAAATGTTCATTCCTGTCCCCACATTCAGTTCCTCCAGGCATATACCTAGCAATGGGCTTGCAGGATCATGTGGCCACCTTACCCTTCACCTCCTGTGGAACCACCACACTGCCCTCTGGTGCACCTCTCAGCATCCCTAGCAACAGTGAATAGGTACATCTCTTTCTCCACCTTTTCTGTAGCACACTTGTTCTCTCTGTTCATTTTTTTTGTGTGAAAAATAACATATATACAAGAAACAATAAATTTCAAAGCACATGTCTACAGTTGGTTATAGAATAGATTTCAGAGTTTGACATGGGTTACAGTTCTACAATTTTAGGTTTTTCCTCCAAGACACTGCATGCTAAAAGAAATATCCATGTAATGATTTAGGAGTCATACTTATTTGTTAAATCCTATCTTCTCTTTTATAACTCCACTTACCCTTAAATCTTTTTTAAAAAAATTATTTTTGATATATATTCTTATACAATGTAATCATCCAACATACTCAATCACTGGTTTACAATATCAAATAGCTTTGCATTTGTCATCATAATCATCTTTTGCTTTCCTTTTTTTGTGAAAAATGTACAAAAAAGCAATAAGTTTCAAAGCACAATGCAACAATTAGTTGTAGAACAGATTTCAGAGTTTGGAATGTGTTACAATTCCACAATTTTAGGCAGTAAAAGAAGTTCTCTGGTGGTGACTTCTAGGCATAATTATAAGTAGGCTTAACTTCTCCTTTGCAGGAATAAATTTCATATGGGTGAACCCCAAGACTGAGGGCTCAGCCTATTGGTTTGGTTGTCCCCACTGCTTGCAAAAGTATCAGGAATTCCCCAGATGGGAAAGTTGAATATTTCCTACTTTCTCCCCAGATGCCCAACGGGACTTTGCAAATACTTCTTTAGTCACTGCCCCAATTACTCTGGGATGTATGGGAATCACAGTAACCTGTACAAACCAACAAGATCTCACACCATATTCAAGACTCCATGTACTTATGGTGTTCAACTAAACTGACTATATAGGTTAAATTAGGTAATGTGCTATCCAAAATATAAATTTTGCACCAAATAAACATCTCTCCCTTTGGTTTCACGTAGAAGTTGATGTTTTAAAATATGCACCATATCACCCATTACCCTGTATTCTTATTTACCTTAGTCCTATCCAGATCAGCTTCATTCATATCTCTATTCAAGATCTGTGAATCTGTAATTTTATGTCTTTCATAGGAGATGGGAAATTTTTAGTGATTATTTATATATATAAAATATATATTCATATGCTTCAAGTTGTCATTCAATTACCTAAGACCTGCTCATATGTTTCCATGGTTTTCCCTATCTTTTCTTTTGTGTTTAGGATTTCAGATGTCCTGTCCTCTAGTTTACTAATCCTTTCTTCTGCCTCTTAAAATCTGTTGTTTTAGGTCTCCATTGTTTTGTTCATCTCTTCTATTGTGCCTTTCATATCCATACATTCTGCCATTTGTTGTTTTTTTTTTTGGGGGGGTTGCATGATCCAGGAATCAAACCTGGGTTTCCCAGCCATTTATTTTCTCTAACTTTCATGTTCTATTTTATGTTTGCCCAATATCTTCTTTACATCCTTTTACTATATCTTCCCTCAACTCATTGATTTGTTTTTTGATGTGCTTTGCATGTATTTTCAAACATCCTTAATTAGTTGTTTCAACTCCTGTATCTCATTTGAAATGTTGGTTTGTTCTTTTGACTGGGCCATATCTTTCTTTTCCCTAGTACGACTGTTACTTTTTGCTGGTGTCTGTAGACATCTGATTTCCTACATGACTTTATTCTGGAGGTTGTTTTCACTCTTTTACTTAGGGTCTTCTTGTTAGATGGCTTTGTTCTCTATCTGTTCTTTGGTATTCAGTTTAACTTATTCTAGATCTCTAGAATAGGCTCTGTTTAACACAGAAATTTTTTAGCTCTTGTTTTTCTGATTCTTGCCTTGCCTATATGGAACCTTTTCTCTGAGGAGGGTCTCCTCAGATATTATCAACTCTGGTCAGATTTTCCCAGATCAGATAGGCGTATGTCTGCAGAAGAGTGTTTAATCACCATCAAGTTTCTGTCATGGTGAGGTTGAGCAAGTTGACAGACTTTCCAATAAGACCTCTAGACTCTGTGCTTTTCCTATCCTGCTCAGCAGGTGGCACTTGTCTGCCTGCAGATTCCCACCATGCTCAGCAGCCTCTCCCTGCCATGAGTGTGGTTGAGACAGAGGCTGAGCTAGTGGTAGGGGTTTAGGTTGTTTCTGTTTTCCAGCCTCTGGGGCCTGAATTCTCTGAAAGAGGGTTACCACTTGAACTGGGTCAGATCCCTTTTTCTCGGGGAAGACACACCCTTTAGGGAATTATCTCCCCCACCTGACTCATTAGTTGATCTCTCAGACCTATCCGAACTCAGCCCTTCCCTGGGTCCCACTGACAATTGAAAATGCCTGGGGCTTTCTCTAAAGAGCTACTTGGAGTTGTTTAAAGTAAAATAAAAGAATAACAGAAATCCTTTTCCACAGTCAGTCCCTAGCCCCCAAAGTGCTAATACTTTGAGCTCAGCCAACTGCAAAATCCTCCATTTTTATTCTGTTTCACTTTATTTTATTTTATTTTTCTATCAGCCCTGCCTCCCCTCTGCCAGGATTAAAAGTGCAGCTGGAGCTTGGCTGATCTAACTTCCCTTGCTCCCAGCAGAAACTAGTTAAAGATACACCTTTTAGGTAATTATTTACATTCACCTGACTAGTTACTTTGTCTTTCAGGTGTGCCTTAATTTGCCTTTGCCTGGGGCAGTGCTGAAGCCTGAGAATGCCTGCTGTTCTACCTAATGGGCTGTTAAAAGGTTAAAAAAAGTGCAAAAAACATCCTTTTCAGTGCCAGCCCCCAGCCCCCCAGGTTTGCCACTCAAGAGCCAGAGTTGGTACACTGCTCTACATGCCCCCTTTTCTTGGGGGCCAAGCCCTTTTCCAGTATTTTATGCTCGTCCAACTCAAAAAAACTTATTTTTTTTCCCATCAGCCCCACCCCATCTCTACTGGGGGCAAAAACTCCCAGTTTGTTTAGTGCTTACTCTAGGTTCATCTGTGTTTGGGGCTTGTTTACAGCATACCAA
This sequence comes from Myrmecophaga tridactyla, assembly GCA_004026745.1. Taxonomy (NCBI): domain Eukaryota; kingdom Metazoa; phylum Chordata; class Mammalia; order Pilosa; family Myrmecophagidae; genus Myrmecophaga; species Myrmecophaga tridactyla. Next base: position 6,340 of record PVIY010046542.1, on the reverse strand, counting down.
ATTTGTTAGTTAAGTCCATGATTGGAACTTGGTTGAGCTACCTTCCTTGCTCAGAATCTGCATCTTTTTTCCCTTGGGGAACTAGTCTGCTATGCCTGTGGGGAAGGGGTGCCTCTGTGACTTGGGAGACTTATAGTTCCATGTGGGATCTCGGGCATTCCATCCATTCCAGACTGGTGTATGATGTGTGTCTGGTCACTGAAGTCCCCCAAACAGTTGTTCCGTACAGTTCCCGGCTATTTACTAACTGCCCTGGAGTACTAACTAAATTCACCTCCAAATGCTGCCATCTTGCCCCGCCTTCTACCCCAATAGCTTTTAGAATAAAACTTGAATTCCTTACCTTTGCACATAAGGTCCTCCATGATAAGGTCCTTTTCTTGGTCTTCTGCCACTTCTCACACGCTTCCTTCTTTCTATTGGTGTTGAAATATTTAGAGGTACTCTGCCAAGCTATCTCATGACTGTTTGATGCTATCCCTTCTGTCTAGAAAGCCTTCACTCCATACTTCTTTGCCTGACTTCGTCTCATTCTTTAAGATTCAATTCAGCATCAGATCCTCTAGAAAACCTTATTCTCAGTCTGATTAGGGATTCCCCTTCTCTGTATTCCTGTATCTCCTATTAAATATCTCTGTTGTAGTTCTTGTTGCATCATATTGTATTGTTGATTATTGCTGTTTCCCACACTGGACAGTGGAGGTGGGGTCTGTGTATATTTAAAATATTACCCTTGTACTTAACACAGATTTATATAAATACTGGATGCTCATCAGAATTTGAGCATCTGATTTTGTTGGCCTTCCAGATTTTGTTGGCCAAATTTCTACCCTCTACATCTATCCAAACAAATTCCACCAGCAAAATTTGTGCTAGCATTAGAATCCAATCCAGTAAGTACTCAAATATGGGCCAGATGCCCATTATAATAATAGTACTTTAGATTTATATAGCACTGGGCTATCCTTGTTTTTTTTTTTTTTTAAATGCCTTCATGTCCCCTTCCCTGTTACTGACTCTCCATTTCATTAAGATGATCGGATAACCCTATTCTGCCCCTATTTGAGGTTTATCTACCTAATTTGAAGTTTGAGTTTAAATTTGAGAATTTTATGGTAGCTGTCAGCTAGAATATGAAGCATTCACTAAAAGAAAAAGTATCTTTATCAAAGAAATAAAAGTACCTAGTTTTAAAAGTCACAAAGTGTCTTTGTCAAAGAAATAAAAGTACGTAGTTTTAAAAGTCACATAATACTAACAGTTTAGTAAGGAAAAATGGCAGTCCTCTCCTCCGCCCCTTCTTCCTCAAGATATGCTCTCCAGAAACAACAGTAGATATTTTAGCTATTTTTAAGTAACTATTCTGCTGTATCTTGGTTTATCAAATTTATATTTTATATGGTGGCTTCCAGTTATGGCAGATGAAATTTTTTGTCATCCTTCCCAAACTATTCCTCTTAATATCTCTTTATGGCATAATTGTTAAAAAATTATTTATTTTTCATTATATGTATTTTATATTCACATACCATATAATCACTAAAAGTGTACAGTCAGTGGTTCACAATATCATCATATAGCTGTGCATTTATCATTATAATTGACTTTTTCTTTTTTGTGAAAAATATATATACAAAAAAAACAATTTCAAAACACAGTGCCATTAGTTGTGGAACAGATTTCAGCATTTACTATGGGTTACAATTCTACAATTTTATGTTTTTACTTCTGGTTGCCCTAAGATACTGGAGACTACCCCTTCCAACATGAAAATGTTAGAATGAGCATAGCCCAAACACCTGTAAACAGTGGGAAAAGAGCAAAGGTGATGGTGGAGTTATATAGAGAAGGTAGGGTTTAACAAATGAGTATGATTGCTGAATTATTTATTTATGTCTCTTTTGGTCTCCAGTATCTTAGAGCAGCTAGAAATAAAAACCTAAAATTGTGGAATTATAGCCCATACCAAGCCCTGAAATCCATTCTACAAGTAATTGTTGTACTGTGCTTTGAAATGTATTTTTTTTGCATATGTTATTTTTCACAAAAAAGAAAAAAGTCAATTGTGATGATAAAAATATATATATTCCTTTTACCCTCCAGTGTTCTGGAGCAGCTAGAAGGAAAAATCTGAGATGATGGAATGGAAGCCCTGGGATCTGTCCTGAAACTACTTGTTGAAGAGTGCTTTGAAAATTACTGCTTTTTTCTCTCTTTGCTTTGTATATATATTATATGATAAAAAAGTTTTAAAAAATAAGATACTGGATATTAAAAGAAATATCAGTATGCTGATTCAGCATCCATATTCATTTATTAAGCTCTACCTTCTCTGTATAACTCCACCATCACCCTTGATCTTTCTCTCACTCTTTAGAGGTATTTGGGCTATGCTCATTCTAACTTTTTCATGTTGGCAGGGGCAGTCCATAATATGGGATAGGGGGAGGAAACTGGTTGATGTTCTTGAGAGACTGGGCCCTCTACATTCCAGGACTTATCTGGTCTAGGGACCCATCTGGAGGTTGTAGCATTCTGGAAAGTTACCCTTGTGCATGGAACCTTTGTGAAATCTTTTATAATGCCCTAGGTGTTCTTTAGGATTGGCAGGAATGGTTTTGGCAAATTATGGTAGGTAGCAATGTCTATTGAATTATGGCATAATTTTTTGTTAGATAATATTTTAGTGTTTGTATTATAATTATTATGTAGATATTCACTCTGATCCAAGTATATGTACTAAGATTCTGTTTCCTTTATTGTACAATTTTTTTCATTTTATTATTATTGCTTTTCCTTTATTCAGCAGTTTTATTGAGATACTTACATATCATACAAAAATCCAAAGTATACAATTTTTGTGGTTCACAGTAACATCACATAGCTGTGCATTCCTCACCACAGCCCATTTTAAAACATTTTCATTACACCAAAACAAAAACAGCACATCCTATATCCCTTATCACCTCCCCATGATCGTTGACCCCCAGCATTGGTGTGGTATATCTGTTACTGTTGTGAAAGAATATTAAAACATCACAGTTAACTGTCGTCCTTGGTTTGCAGTAGGTGCATTTTCCCCCATATACCACTCTATTATTAATTCCTTGTAATAGTGACATACATTTATTCTAGTTCACAAAATAACATTTTAACATTTGTACTACTAATCACAGTCATCATTCACCATAGGATTCACTGTGTTATACAGTCCCCTGTTTTATCATCTAGCTTTCCTTCTAAGTGACATACTGTACTCTAAACCTCCCCTTTCAACCACAATCACCCACATCATTCAGTGCTGTGAATTACACTCACCATATTGTGCTACCATCATCTCTAACCATTTTCAAATATTTAAAAATTCAACCTAGTTAAGAGTTGTACACATATTAAGCCTCTGCTCTGCATTCCTTACCCACATTCTATTTCATGGTAACCTATATTCTAGATTTTTACTCTATGAGTTTACATGTTACAAGTAGCTCATATTGGTGGGATCATACAATATTTGTCTTTTGTGTCTGACTTATTTCACTCAAAATAATGTTCTTAAGTTTCATCCATATTGTTGCATGCTTCAGTACTTCACTCCTTACTGCTGAATAATATTCTATTGCATGTATACACCACGTTTTCTTTATTCATTCATAGTTTGATGGACACCTGGATTGTATTCATCTTTTAGAAATTATGAATTGTGCAGCTATGGACATCCGTGTGCAAATGTCTGTGTCCCTGTTTTCAGTTATTCTGTGTATATATCTTGTAGGGGGATTGCTGGATCATATGGCAATTCCATACATACCTTCTTGAGGAACCGCCAAACTGCCTTTTACAGTTGATATAGCAGTCTACATTCCTACCAGCAGTGATTAAGTGTTCCTATGTCTCCCTCCACTTGCTCTCCAACAATTGTAGCTTTCTGGGTTTTGATAATGACCATTTTAGTAGGTATGAAATGACATCTCATTGTGGTTTTGATTTGTATTTCCCTGATAGTGATATTGAGCATCTTTTCATGTACTTTTTAGCCTATAACTAAAGACTATTCAAGTCTTTTGCCATTTAAACAATTGGTTTGTCTTTTTATTGTTGAGTTGTAAGATTTCTTTATATATTCTGGATATTAAGCCCTTAACAAATATGTGGTTTCCAAATATATTTTCCCATCGAGTAGAATGCTGTTTTAGTTTGCCAAAGCTGCCAGAATGCAAAATACCAGAAATGGAACAGCTTTTAAAAATAGAATTTATTAAGTTGCAAATTTATAGTTCTAAGGCCATAGAATGTCCAAACTAAGGCATCAAGAGAAAGGTGCCTTAACTCCAAAGAAAGGGCTGATGAAGTTTGGGATTTCTTTCTCAGCTGGGAGGGCACATGGCAATATCTGCTAGCTTTCTCTGCTTATTTCATAAGGCTTCCCTGGCATGGGCATATTTATCTTATTTTCAGATTGTCCCTTTTGTACAACATCCTATTTTTTTTTAGTGTAGTATTTTCTCTTATCTCTCTGAGATTATTAATTATATAAATGTTTTTTCTGTTCTTTGAACTGTCTGTTTCTTTCAGAATTTTTTCTTGTTTATTTGTTTTGAGTATCATCTTTCATAATGGAGGCTTTAATCAAATATCTGATGATATTTGGCTGTCTTTTATATTTTTTAACTTTTTTTTTTTTTTGCATGGGCAAGCACCGGGAATCAAACCCGGGTCTCTGGCATGGCAGTCAAGAACTCTGCCTGCTGAGCTCCCGTGGCCCACCCTAAACATTTTTTATTGTTAAATATAACATACACAAAGAAAAGAAAGAAAAATCAATGATTTTCAAAGTACACTTCAATAAGTAGTTACAGAACAGATTTCACTTTGTTATAGGTTACTATTCCACTATTTCAGATTTTTCCTTCTAGCTGCTGTTGTTTTCTCTCTCATTATCTTTTTGCTTTCTTTCATTTATTCATTCAACAATTACTATTGAGCACTTACAAGTTCCGGGCAGTATTCTAGGTGCTTAGGATACAATAATGAACAAGATATCCCTTCTCTTATGGGAGTTACATTTTAGTTTGGGGAGACAGACAAAACAAAACAAAAAAATAAACATAATACATAAGTAAAATATATGGAATGTTAGAAGGTGATAAATGCTATGAAAAAGTACAGCAGAATAAGGAGAATAAAGAATTTGGGGGATTGGGAGGATTTTTTTTTATTAATAAAAAATTAACAACAAACAAAACAATAAGATATCATTCCATTCTACATATATAATCAGTAATTCTTAATATCATCACATAGTTGCGTATTCATCATTTCTTAGAACATTTGCATCGATTTAGAAAAAGAAATAAAAAGACAACAGAAAAAGAAATAAAACGATAATAGAGAAAAAAAAGTTATACGTACCATACCCCTTACCCCTCGCTTTCATTTACCACTAGCATTTCAAACTAAATTTATTTTAACATTTGTTCCCCCTATTATTTATTTTTATTCCATATGTTCTACTCGTCTGTTGATATGGTAGATAAAAGGAGCATCAGACACAAGGTTTTCACAATCACACAGGCACATTGTGAAAGCTATATCATTATACAATCATCAAGAAACATGGCTACTGGAACACAGCTCTACATTTTCAGGCAGTTCCCTCCAGCCTCTCCATTACATCTTGGATAACAAGGTGATATCTACTCAATGCATAAGAATAACCTCCAGGATAACCTCTCAACTCTGTTTGGAATCTCTCAGCCATTGACACTTTGTCTCATTTCACTCTTCCCCCTTTTGGTCGAGAATGTTTTCTCAATCCTTTGATGCTGGGTCTCAGCTCATTCTAGAGTTTTTCTCAATCCCTTGATGCTGAATCTCAGCTCATTCTGGGATTTCTGTCCCACGTTGCCAGGAAGATCCACACCCCTGGGAGTCATGTCCCACGTAGACAGGGGGAGGGTGGTGAGTCTGCTTGCTGTGTGGGCTGCAGAGAGAGGCCACATCTGAGCAACAAAAGAGGTTCTCTTACGGGTGACTCTTAGGCTTAATTTTAAGTAGGTGTGACCTATCCCCTGTGGGGTTAAGTTTCATATGAACAAACCCCAAGACTGGGGGCTCAGCCTATAGCTTTGGTTGTCCACACTACTTGTGAGAATATCAAGAATTCAACTTGGGGAAGTTGAGTTTTCCCCCGTTCTCACCTTTGCAAATACTTTTCCACTCACTGATCAAATCACTCTGGGATTCATCAGGGCATCACCTGGACAAACCAACAAAATCTCATGTCCTATACAAAGTTCCATGTACTTAAGGTGTTCAATCAACTATCTACATAGGTTATATT
>PVIY010046541.1:0-18405 GCA_004026745.1 Myrmecophaga tridactyla | reverse complement strand
GCTAAATGCCCCGCAGCTCCCACGCTGCTAGCCCTGGAGGAGGAGCTACTTTACAGATGAAGACACAAGCTCCGGGGGTGGGGGTGGGAGGCCCGGGGATGCCTTAGCTTCAGAAGGGAGGTGGCCTCCAGGTCCCAGCTATGGTTGGCGATGCATTAGAGAGGGGTGTTACTGGCCTGCAGGGCTCCCCAAAGACTCAAAATTCATGAACAAGGACTCCCCTTTGGAGCTTAGGCTGCAAACCCAGCGCCTAGCGGAGTAAGGGAAACTTGGGATCCCCGAACAAGCCCCGGGCCGCAAAGTGGGAGAGCTTGTGTCCATCAAGGAGGGCCTGGGCATGAAGGAAAAGGAGGGAAACGGATTCTGGCTCTGCTACTCCGAGCACTGCCCAAGGTGTCCTGGCTAAGCAAATGTGAATGGAGTTGGAGAGGGCTTCCTTGGCCAAGCTGCCCCAGAGTGGGCATGAAAACGCAAGAAAGGGGCAGGGTGGTACCTGGCTGAGCTGTGGACCATCTGGCTGGACTCCCTGGGTTTGGATTTTGCAAAGGGCTAATTTCATGGGTGTAGTGGGGCCTAAGGCAGAGGTCAGCAAGCTTTTTCTGTATTCAGGGCCAGATAGGAAATAGTGTCAGCTTTGCAGACCCTACGGTGTCTATCACGAGGACCAGCCCTGCGGCTGTAGCATGAAAGCAGCCAGAGGCGATATGTAAATCCGTCGCTAGGTCCCTATAACATTTTATGCAGAAATAGGTGATGGGCCAGATTTGGCCTGTGGGTCGGATTTGCTGACGCCTAGTCTAGGGGAACTACAAGAAATAGTGCAGGGATCAGAACAAGCCAGACCAGAACTGTCACCACCCTCAGCCTAAGGGACAAGGGAGAGTGGTTACTGTCCCCAGGGGGAGTCATGTGGTATCCTCTGCTTGGGGAGAGACAGAGCCACCCCAAGGCCACCCTACGGGGAGAAAACTGGGGTGTAAACACCCCATCCTCTACTTCCTCCCTCCTTAGAGCTCCTGCTGTGCTTCTCATTGGTAGCTCAGCTGGAAGCCAGAGGGCTGGGGCGGGGTGGTCAGGGTGTGGGGGGCAGCTGCACATGGTCCCTAGAGGTCACACTCCTCAGAAGGAGGCCGGGGACAAGGTGGAGGCACCTGCACACAGGTGGGGCTCAGCCATTACTCTTAAGCAGCCTTGGGGGAGAGCCCCTTCTAGACATCTCTCAGCTTCCTCCACTCAACCCCCACCGTCTCGGCCGTCTGCGTGATTGCTGCCCTTGTCACTTGGCCACCGGGAGTAGCCAGACCGCGCTGGGGACCCCAAACCTCTGGTGGGTTTGGTAGTTTTAAGAATGCATCATCAAGGTTTAAATCTCCATCCAGCAGTGAGCTGGGGAGACCATCCCTAGGGGAAGGCATGGACCACCAAAGCAGGAGGTGAGACCTCCTGGACTGAGGACCAAGGCCAAGGCGAGAAGGATGAGTCACCTTTCCCCAGGCCTCCGGGACACTCTGCACCATTGCATGCCATCGAATCGGCTGCTGGGAGGCAGGTCCCTAAGAGGAGGGGACGCAAGATGACCTTGGGAAATAGCAGCTACTCCAGGCCAGCCTCTCTCTTTGAGAGCACTTCCCGTTGTCCCCTTATTAGAGCAAAGCCATTCCAGTCAGCACAACAGCTGGCATTTCTGTGGCACCGATGGTGTGCCAGACCCTTATCTAAGCACTGTGCTTCGATGATACTGTGCAGTGGATAATCCTGGAGCATCCGGGTGAGGCAGGAATGATGGATAATTATGGCTGAGGATACTGGAATTCAGAAAAGAGAAGTTCCTTCTCCAACATCACCCAGCTCATCAATCACAGAGTCAGGATTTGAACCCATTTCCTAGCCCATGTATGCTCACCTCTCAAGGCGTATTTCCCAAAGTCTTTCCCCCTTTCTCCTTCTCATCTCTAAACGCCACCCTCCCCTTCTCCTCCAGGCCAGCCTCTCTCCAGGGACCCTGTCTGGCCCAGTGATGCAATAGCCCCAGGCAGCCTTGCAGTTGAAATGTCCTGAAATGCCCAGCACAGCAGCCCATCTGCTTCCTCTGCTCACTGCCTCCTGCCTCGGTCAAGACCCAGAGCAAACGTGCAACGACACCAAAGCAACAGTCACTTTATTTCTGGGCTCCGGATTTCTAACTGGCTGGATTGCTCAATGCCTCACTTCAGACCCAGGGAGCAGGGAAGAGGTCATGCGAAGATAACATCTGGGTCTGCAAAATGCACTGTGATTTCTTTCCCCAGGAAAGCCTTTCAAGAAAACAGCCAGTGTCCCTCCCTCGTGGGTTCCTCTGAGGGATTTTTAATTTCAGGTTTTTATTGTTTCTAACTCCCCTTGGCCTTCAAAATTGTTTAAAGGGAAAAAGGGAAGAGGCTGAATCCGCCATGCCAGGTCCTTGGTGTAAGTGTGTGGTCCTCATAAAGCCAGGAGCCGCAAGGCTTAGTCTCAGAGGAGAAAACATGGCGCAGCCACCAACGGTCAGCTCAAATTAGCTTTAAAAAAAAATGAACTAGAATCCTCCATTTGCATGTGTTGAGAACCACCCGAGGTCTGCAAGAAGGCCGTCTCGCCTCCACTGGTGGTGTCCTAGAGGCCCAGCTGTGGCGCTTTCCCTCCCAGCCCTACCCCTCCCTTCCCTTCACCTTATATCCAGATTTTGAGCCCCTAACCCAGTTCCCCTTTGGCAGCCAAAAGGAGGGGTCTGGGGGTGCTCTCGCCCTTGCAGTAATAATTCCTGCCCTGAGGCTTGGCTTAGCTGCCACCCCTTGCTGTTTTCCTTTTTTGTTTGTTTTCATTTTTGTTTTAATAGGGAGAATGGGGTGGGAAGGGAGCACCTACTATGTGCCAGACAGCTGCAAACACCGTTTCCTGCATCCTTTCCTTCCTCCCACAGTCTGCGCAGGACATGCCTGTTGGAGCCTCTCCCCTTACAGCACATCGGCCGCCCCAGCCTGAACCAGCCAGTCACCCATGCCCATGCACTCAGCAAGCATTAACTGAGTGCCACCACATGCCAGGCCGTGCAATGGGGGCTGGATTGAGTGGGAAACAAGGCCGGCAATCCTTGTCCTCCACAGGAGAAGACAGAGCCCAATTGCATTACAACGATTCAATGTCTTGCTATTGTGATAAAGCAATAACAACACTTTTTAGTGCCTTCTGTGTCCCAGGTACTCGCTAAGTCATTCAATGCTCATAATAGCTACTACTATCAGCCCCATTTTACACACGAGGAAACTGAGGCACAGAGAGTTTAAGTAACATTCTCGAACCCACACAGCTGATAAGCATGGAGCTAGAACATGCACCTGGGCAGTCCGATTGGAAGCCCACACTTCCCATCACGACCTGCCATACGTCTCCATAACAACGGCTGCACTTCATGCAGCTGACGCCTTCGGGCCCCAGCACGTCCCCTCACCCTTCCCTTTCCAGCGCATGCGACGACTCCCAGCAGCCAGCACTGGCCTCCCGGCAGCTGAGGCCTCTCACTGGCCTCCCACGGGCATAGCTGGTAGGAAGTGCAAGTAGCTCACCTGGGAGCAGCCCCGAGCCAACCCCCGCAGGAGCAGAGGTACGAATACCCCAGGTTATGTGGGCTTGGCCAGCTCCCAGAGTTTCCCCCAGGTTCAGCCTCCTGGAGCCCACAGGGGCACAGGCATAGCTGTTGGAAGTCATGGCTTCCTGCCTGTCCTTGCCTCACCTCCCAAAGAAATCATTTGCGCTTAAATCCTTGGGGCTGGGCCTTTCTGGGGGAATCCAAACTGGACCCTGCACAACCTCTGCACAGGGAGAGCTCATTCAGATGAACAGCTCATTGCTTGCCAAGCTCTGTTATAAATTGCTGGGATATGTTAGCTCAGTCCTCACAACAAGCTGACAGATGGGAAACTGAGGCACAGGGCATTTAAATAACCTGCACTCACCCGCTCGGCTGAAAGCGGTGGAGCTTGAAGTTCCCCCTGGATGTCCTGGCTGCAGAGCCTGTGCCTTCAGCCACCAGGGAACTGGTCTCCATGTAATGAGAACAACCCTCACATTATGATGAGATCCTCACACAAGGTGTTGTATTAGCCTGAGCTTCAGGGATGGCTTCCTGGAGGAAGCAGTATTTAAACTTGAACCTGAAGAGTGAGGAAGAGGTCATGGTGTGTCCAAAGGGCCTGAGGTAGGAAGGTACCTGCGAGGGACAGGAAGATTCTATGTTTGGATTTCATGGAGTGGGAGAGGGGCTGGAGAAGGCCAGGGCTGAGAGCCAGGACCTGCTGCCATCCACTGGAGGGAAGGTTCCCTTTGCCTGGCCTGGAACTGATAAAAGGCCACCTTCTCCTCTCTGAATCTTAAAACACCTTCTCTGAAATTTCTTTCTAGTAGGTCCCCAGGCCCTTGAAGGGCAGCCCTCTTAGCACAGGGTGGTTTCTTTCTTTTCTAACTTCCAACTGACGTGCCAGGGTGGACTCCACGTCCCAGACCCTCGCTCACTTTGAGTGAGATTTCAGCCACCCCAGGGCTGCCCTGCAGCCGTCCAGGCAGACTCTCAACATTTCCCATCTCTGACTAACGGTCTTAGATACAGTGCCCCAGGGCCATCAGCTCTGGGTCACCCCAGGCTTTCCCCCAGAGGCCTGGAAGCTCCTGTGCAGCTAGAACTCCTGGCTCCTGGTCCACAGTTCCTGGATCTCCAAGGCGGGGTGCTGTCTGGCCCAGTCCTCCCTGCCCTCCGCTGCAGCCAAGCCCCAGCTCCCCCAATGCCTCCACTCTCCACCTCACTCACATGCCCACCTCACCCAGGGCTGGACCCACCTGTACCACCTGTGGCTCTAGAAGGATCCGTGGGCCCCCGCTGGGGTTTTAACTGACCTATGGCGTGCTATTGGAGCATCTAACTGATTAGTGTGTGCTTGTGCGTATGCGTGTGAGCATGCACCTGTGTGCCTGTGTGTGCATGTGTGTACACTGTGTGTGAATGCATGTGCACATGTGTGTGTGAGTGTGTGACCGTGGGCTGCTTCATCCTTCCTGTTCTTGGTCCATTTATCCAGGAATCATCTCATCCATTCCCAATCCCCCTTCCCTTTCTCTCCCTCCCCTTGATAAAAATACACCTCTGGATTTGGAGTAATTAATCATTTTGGAAATAAATAGCAGTGATGGTCGCACAACATTATAAATGCAATTAATGCCACTGAATCATATACTTAAAAATGGCTAAAATGTCAACTTTCATGCTATATATATATTTTACTAAAATTTAAAAACACATCTTGAGACTTTATAAACAGATGCAGATTCTGCTGCAATAATAGAGCCCCAGCCTGCCAGCCAAGGCAAACATCAACCCCCACCCCCAGCCCCACCCAGTGGTTCAGTAGAGGGGATCTCATGGATTACAAGCGTGAATGTGGGACCAGGAAACCCCCCACCCAGGCCCCACCTAAAGATGAGTGACAGGTGGAAACCACTGGGCCCACCAGGCTTGACGGACCAACCGGTGTGGCAGTGGGGGGCTCCCAGAACCCAGAAGCTGCTCCCCCAGGGGGGCAGGGACCAGGGTGAGTGCAAGGCACTATCGGGGACACCACCCGGACAGGGAGAGCAGGAGAAAGGCCCAACTGCCCCCCTCCTTTGCCCTCCAGGCCCCTCCTTGGCGAGTCCGCTGGTGTCCGGCTCCCAGGACCTGAGACCTACATTTGCAGCAGTGGCCCCAAGTGGAGGAACCAAGCAGGGCTCCCAGCCAGGCACTGCCTGTCCAGCTCCTATGGCAACCATGAGGCAGGTATTGTCGTTCTCACCAGTTCACAGGCGAGGAAACTGAGGCAGGGCCAGGTTACATGACTTATGGCTAATGGGAGGCGTGGCTGATCTAGGCAGTCTGGGTACAGCCCCCACTCTTAACCACCTTATCATGTCAAACTGTCCTGTACAGCCAGAGCTCTGCTGTATCACAGGCTCTGCTGCCCAGAGAAGCTTGCAAATGATTCCCTAAATAATGCTAGAAGAACCTACTTTCCTCTGAAACTTGGGTTTCCCTCCAGGTCTCCTTTCCCCCAACCTACCTGCTCGGGTGCTTTCTCTGCAGAGAATGGATGTGCTGGGGCATCAGGTACAGCTCCATCCAGCTCCGGCACATATTGGCTGTGTGACCTCCAGCAACTCATCGAACCTCTCTGAATCTTTGCTTCCTTGTCAGTAGAATGGGGACAACAATGCCCCCCTCCAAGGCCATTGGACTGATTAGAAATTATAAGTGTAAATGTCAGGAGGGGCATTTTCTAAAGGGTGTTCCAGGAAGAGTTGCTGCAAGGAGAAAGGTCTCCCCTTGATTCCCCTTTCTAGCTAGTGCCACCAGGATCCATTCTCCCCTCAGGGATGCCTGGAATACTCTTATCTTTTCCAGCCTCCCCTGCAGCTCAAAATGGCCAGTGAGATGTCAACACAAGGGCTAGTGGCAGTTCCTGGGAGCCTCCTACAATAACAGCTGGTATTTGGCATTCGCTCCCTTCTTCCTCACTCCCACCCCGCCTCTGTCCTGCTGCTGGGAATGTGGAGGAAGCTCTTGCAGCCATTTTGGGCCAGGAGGTTGAGGCTACCCTGAGGGACAATGGAGCAGATGCCAAGGTTACTTAGCCCTAACCAAAACATTCCCCCTTTGTCCCCTCCTCCCCCTGGTGGGGAGGGGATCTTTTTTTCAAAGTAGCTATCGGAGTTACACTCAGAGAGGCGACTGATATCCACAAGAGAAGGGCTGGATGGAAAGAGTCGACTATCATGCTCCCAAGGAAAAGGGCTCACCTGGCTGGCTGTAAGTAAGGGGAACAGAATGGAGCCAGGGAGAGGGAAAAAGAAGGAAGGGAGGGAGTCAGGGAGAGAGGGACAGAGGGAGAGGGAGGAAAGGAAGGTGGGATGGAGAACAAGGGAGAAGATGCTTCTGGGGACCTGTGGCCATGCAAGTCTCCCCTACTGTTTAAGCGAAGATCCCAGACAGTGCGGAGAGAGAAAGGCCAGCAGCCTGGTGCCCTGTCCATGTTCTGACCCGCAGAATCTATGAGCAAAATAAAATGCTGAATTTCTTAACACCTCTCAGAAGAGATAACTGCGACCAGCCAGCCCCAGTAGGCTCTGCCTAGACTGCCAGGCCTGGTGGGAACAAAGCAGGAATCACACACATGTGGCTCTCACCCCCTTCGGGGTCCCAGCTGGATTCAGAGAGAGATCAGCTCCTGCAGGGGTCGGCTGTGCCCACCCGTCCACGGGCATTGTCTAAGACAGGGCATCAGACCCAACGAGTTGGGGAAATGTTGCATTAAATGGTTTCTTACTACGAGAGGGACCTTGTGATGTGCCAGTAATGTACACGACCGAGATGAAAATGTCCATTCTGTACCCTGTTTTTCCTCCCACTTTTACAAAAGTAGCCAGATTTCCCATTGAGAAACTTCCCTTATCCCCATATCCCAATAGCTCATTGCGTTGTTAAAAATAGTCATTGATTATCGATCATTTCTTAGAAAGGGTGGTGAAAATATTTCTGAGTACTGAGCTGCAAAACTTGCTATTATGGAGGGTGTGGATCCCTCAGGGAGGAACGCCTTCCTGTTTCCCTCAGGCACGTCTTTATGGGGAGACAGTCCCACAGCAGACCCAGAGCCCTGCCCGGTCCATCCCTTCCATAAGGGTTCCCCCAGAGACACCATGGCTCTTGTCCCCGGGTCTCTACCTTCAGCCATCTGGGCATTGCAAAGGAAAACAAAATTGTTCATCTCAGATGGATTTTGCAAAAGTTAGATTGCACTGAACTAAGTGGCAATCACTCGGAAAGTTGAAATGCCTTCTTGTGTTTAAAGTCTACTTTACTTTCCAGAAGGTCTCAGCTTCCCTTCATGCTCCAGAAGCTGATCTGTTCAGACAAGGGCCAACATTTCCAAAATTAGTTCACACTGAGGGCCCTCACAATGTTTTCTAGAACCCCTGGATATTCCTGAAGCATCCTGTGCCCCAATCCCCTCCTCTGTAAATGAGAACACTTCTCGAGGGGCTGCAAGAAATTGAGGGGTTTGCCAACTGCCTGCACAGGAGTCGACATCGAGTTTCCATATTTGGCCCTGAATCCATGGAACAGAAAAGAGCTTGCTTATAAATAAAATTCCTAGCTACAGTGTGCGGGAATTAATGTGGCTTTCATTGCCAAGTCTTCTAAGAAAATCCCACTGTCCTTTTCCCTGAGGAGTCAGCAAGCCAGCAAGCTCAAGTATTGCAGCAAGATCTTGTCTTGAAGCCTCTCACAGGAAGCTGCGTCCTGGCACACAAGGGGCCTGCGGTCAGCCAGACACGGGCCTTTGCCTCAGTTTCTTCATCTGTAAGGCGGGAATGAGAACGGCCACAGCCTCGCTGGGCTCACGTGTGGGTGGGAGACTGTGCACTGCCTTGTGGGTGGCGTGTGTACCTGCATTTGGGTCACTTTGTCCTGAGTTACTCAGGAGCACGTCCCACTAGACTGTGAGTAAACTCCAGGAGGCCCGACGGGTCCCTCATGCCCCCATTCCATCCCAAGGGTCCACCATAATGAGCGCTCAAGGAAGAAGTGTCTGAAGGGAAAGATGCCCCACCACGTGGCCCTGCCTGCCTGGGTGGCCCTCCTCCAAAAGCACTTCCAGTAGCTTCCAGGATGATGCTATCATGGCCAAATGCTTCCTTTCTCCCCATCCTTTAGCAGACTCATCAATCAGTTCCCAGAAACCCAAACAGGCCCTTAGCTTTTAATTAAAACATGATGTGCCCCCACGACCCGGGGGCTTTCTCCAGGAAATTCTGAATGGCTAGTGCAAGTCTTCATACCTTTTTAATATGGTTTTGGGGATAATAAAAAAAAAAATCTTTAAAACCCCAATGCAGGCTTGTTTTTTAATTCCCCCTCAGAAGGATCTAGAACCTATTGAAAATGATC
Source organism: Myrmecophaga tridactyla (assembly GCA_004026745.1). Taxonomy (NCBI): domain Eukaryota; kingdom Metazoa; phylum Chordata; class Mammalia; order Pilosa; family Myrmecophagidae; genus Myrmecophaga; species Myrmecophaga tridactyla. The sequence continues at coordinate 9,416 of PVIY010046541.1, read as the reverse complement.
AAATATTTGATGGTGAATAAAATAAAAAGGAGCACATGTTAGCTTTTTTAAAAAAGAGCATTTTATTTTAATAATGAATAAAAGATCAATATACTTTTTAAATGGATATAAAAATAAATATTCATTCAACATATTAAAGATGTGTGCTTTTACATTCGAGTTGGAGACTATAGTCTATTATCATAAACACTTCGAAAAATAGGCCTGTTATTCTTTAAAATATAATGCTTGCTTTGTTGGCCAAAGGTGAAAAGCTGTTTTTGCTGGAATTTCCCTATATTCAAATGTGAATTCATACACATCTAAAGGATCTATAATTATTGCCTCCTACAACATGTGGCATCTATGTCACCTTCATAAATTAGCAAAGGGAAAAGTACACAACCTTCTTTGGTTCACCAGGCTTTAAATCAGCGACTCCATTCACGGTTACAGGTCACAGGGTTGGCTGAGCTGGGTAATCCTGTCCCCAAACCTAACACCTTCTTCCCTTCTGGAAACGAAGGTTGACTGGTAGGGCCCCTTCCACCCTGAGTAAAGGACAGTGGTGCCCCAGGCTGAGTTAAAAAGGAGAAAGAAGAGAGAAAAGCTCTTCTTCGCCCCACTCTGGAGGGAGCTGAAGGCGTCTACACCAACTTCGGAAGTGACTCAACCAAGTCTACAAGTCTGCACTGGCTCACACCCCTAGCACAAGGGGTGCGCCCGGAGGCACCCAATGGACACTGTCCAGTCTCTGCCATGCAGGTGGATTACACAGACACACTGACAATTTAACACAGAATGTTCTTTTAGAGGAAAAATGTCAAGTACTTTTTAATCATCTACATTTTGAAAGTGATTTTTAAATGGTTTTGGAGATACATCATACCACATGTTAGAAGGGGAACTGACCTCTGGATTTAAGCCTTCTGTAGCTGTATGATTTCACAGTAAAAAAAATTTGACCCAATTTTCAGGGGGCAAGTACCCTGTCTGCTAATGAATGGAGAAGGTTCTACGAGAACTAACGCTGGGACTTCTCCATTGGGGCCCATATTTTACTGTTTGGCTGAAAGGCAGAATGTGGTGGAGAGGGGGGCCATCTTCTCGAGGAGCATTAGGGGCTGGGGGAATTAAATGATCTCCTGGAAGGCATGTCCCCTACACGGTCCACTGCATGATCCCCAGGGACAGTGCAGGGTGAGAAGCTAACCCGCTCCACCCATTCCAGCCTGCGCTGGGCCTACCAGGAGCTGAGGAACGGGTGGGCTGGAGTCAAGGCACTATCATCAAAATGCTCATGGGAGCCACAATTACTTCTTCAACTTGTGGTTTATAGCCTAGCCACTTGAAAAAAAAAAAAAAAGATTCAAAGCAGTTTACAATAGGACACATAAAATAGGGCAATTAAAAGTAAAAAAAAAAAAAATTTAAACAGATCAAAACCATTTAGAAAAAATATAAAAGAGAGGTATCTGGAGTGATTTAATTACAGAAATGAAAAAAAATAAGTTGATCTCTAAGCTTCCTAGACAGAAAGCCACAAAGAAAATGTTTTCATCGTCTGAAGATAAAGCGTACCAGTTCACCTGGCAATGGAGATGTTTCGCTAGCACTGAATTCTAGGAAGAATATACATTCTTCCAACAAGCCAAGAGTTTTATGTTCACTTATTACAGGATGGCTGGTATCTAAATATTTTTAAATCTTATTAAAATGCTTAAAAGTAAAAAGACACTTTGCATAGAATCAAGCATATGAAATCATAAATCTATAGCTTTAACAAAGTTGGAGACCAAATCAGCCTTGTTTTTGACAAGGTAAACTTACACTTCAAATGTCTTTACTTGAAGCAGGTATTTGCTAACAATATTGAATACCAAGTCTTTGGAAATGTCAATTATCCCAAAATGCAGAATCAGAGCAACTAATGATAATTTGAAAAATGCAGAAAAACTTTTTTTTGTAGTTTTGGTTACAGCATCAGACCACTTGGTATTGGTTTCCAACATTTATACTTAAACAGCAGAGCTGTGACACAATTTTGTTTGAAACTTCAACCCCGCAAAGAATGCTCTTACTAAATTAAGAGCAAAGTAAGCTGACAGGCCCCAAGTCAAACAAGGACCCGCAACCTTCAGTAACGACAACAGTAATTGTACTGAAGAAATGTGAGGTGCGGCTGGGGTGGACCGCAGGAGAGACTTAAACGGTGATCTGTTGGTTTTCTCTGAAAAAGGGTCTCTGGTGTGAGGCACAAATATCCGGAAACATCCGGAAGACCTGGTCTGGCTGGGACTCCTCGGGAACCTGCATCACAGAGCCGGCACTACAGCTCTTCCCAGCTTCCTCCACCAGCTGCCGGACATAGAGTTGCTCAATCTAAAGGATCACACACAAGGTCAGAGATGGAAGTGGGAAGTGAGATGGGGACTTACTTTGACTCTAACCAGATTCTCTGTTTACCCTGGTCCAAAGCTATCTTTCCTGAAGTTCCGTATAGTCCCACATGAGTGAACCCAGAATAGGCAGAATGTGGAGAAAGGGCAGATGGAGTTATTGCAAAGACTCTCCTGGATACCCTCCCCAAAGTGTCCCAACTTAGGTGGTCAGTGCCCGAAATTCCACCATTAGAGTTTCATTCCTTTGACTATAGTCAAATAAGGGCATACAAAACCTTAACCTGTCACTTAGAACTTAAGGCAACCAAGCAAGTGGAAAATTTACAGAGAGGAGGTTTTGATTAAACAAAGAAAGAAAGAAAAACAAAACAGCAGATTGTGAGTCTCAGAATATGAGAAGCCAATTCAAAAAGGACAAGAATCCACTTCCCCCCAACTTGAAGATCTTGCCAGGCCGGCACACATGTGGCGCACCCCCAGTCTTTGCTGCCTCTTCTCCAGCCCAAGTATGAACTTGATCCTACTGTGAGGGTCAAGGAAATTTGAACATAAGCCTCAAAAGTGCCCATTCTTACCTGCACGAGAATGAGTTTGGAACGCAAAGGAGCCATATCAGGGAATTCTTCTCCAAAGCAGAGCACAACCCTGCTGTCTGGAAGCCGGCTCTGGCTGTTATAGAACTGCTGCAGCTCTGGAAAAACATGCCCAGGGGTGTTCACAAACAGCCGAGGGGTGCTGGAAGACTGGGAGGTGAGAGCTGGCAGGGACAGATGGACCTCTTCTTCCACAGAGGAAGCTTAGCCAAGGAAAGGCACTGGCCACTGCAGAACATGGTCTCAAACCAGTGGCCTTTTGGCCAAACTTGAACCAGGGACCTGTTTGGCCATTTCCAGGTGATTGTTAGCTTTTTAAATACCTGGATTTGAATTCCTCTCAAAGGGGTCTGGCCTTTGGGATACTCCACTCTCCAATACCTCATGCTCAGACACTCATGCACAGGACCTGTCCCACCCCTGAAAGCTCCTGAGTTTGCAACCCCTACAAGAAGAAACAGCCTGTGCTGACACACTAGGCCAGAGGTTCTCAAAGTGGGGTCCCCAGACCAGCAGCCTCAGCCTTGCTGGGAACTTGTGAGAAAGGCAAACTCTCAAGCCCACCCCATCCTCTTGGAATGGGAGGCCCCAGGGATGGGGCCCATGTTCTGTGTTCTAACATGCCCTTTGTTGGGGGGCGGCGGCAGGCTCAGGTGTGGGGAGCCCTGGCCACACCAACCCCCTTCACCAGGCAAACTCTTCCGCATCCTCCCACCCAGGCTCACATCTTCTGCCTCCCCCACCCTGCCAGGCCCCCTCCTCCAGGATGCTGGCCAGACTAAGCCCAGATGGTAGGATGGACATGACACCACCTGCTGGCCCATGTGTTGGAGAAGAGCAGAGAGCTTTGGAAGCACAGAGAAGGGAGCAAAAAGCAAACCTTTGAGGTGGCCAGATGTATTGACTTTAGACCTCTCATTGTTCTAGAATGAGCTCAGACACCTGGCTGTGATATCCTAAACTTACACCTCGCAGAATAACAGGCGCTAACACGCAGCAGCTACGCGTGCAGACGCTGTCATCAGGACGCAGTGTGTATGATGACACACATGAAGTCAGCCAACCTCAAACGTGCCCATGAGCCCCGGGGACCCTGTTGAGATGCAGACTGAGTCGGATTCCAGAGGCCTGGGCTGGGGGACAAGAGGCTGCATTTTGAATTGGCTCCCAAGCGCACACTCCACACAGCAAGGTGTTAAGTTCCTAATCCTCAGGAGAACCCTATGAGAAGTGCTACATCAGCACCCCCACTTTGTTTCAAAGCTGGTCCCCAGGATCATTCTGCGAGAAAGGACAGAGGCAGGATTTGCAGGCAGGCAGGCAGGGCCCCAGGCCAGGCTCAGTCCCCGTGTATGTGTGCTCTCCCCCTGCCTCCAAGTGACCTGCAAGGCTTGGGGGACGCACCTCGGAAGAACTGGCTGGTATCGAAGACCTTGACCGCCTCGTCACGCTCCAGCTTGTTGGGCCTGTCCTTGCAGACCACGGCGTTGCCACTGCAGAACACGCGGCCCTGGCACAGCCGCTTGACGAGCACACCCTGCCGGCTGCTGTGCAGGAGCACGCCCCGCTCCAGGTGCCCCAACAGTTTCCGGGTGACCTGCCTCTGCCGCTCGCTGGGGATGACATCGGCCGGCGGGAAGCAGATGAGCTCGAGGCCCTCGGGCCCATACAGCTTACCGCTGGGCAGGCCGGGCTGGCTCAGGGAGAGGCGGCAGCCCTCGGGGCAGGTCGTGGTGGCCTGGCCCACCAGCTTGCCTCCGTAGTAGAAGCTGATGACCATCTGGGAGAAAGCTGCAGGGATAAGAGGGTGGCGTCGTCAGGGGACCCAGGGGAGCTTCCTTGTCCTTTCTGAGCAAATGCCCAGAGGCTTTCTTTCGACACAACAGGGAGTCTTAACTTCGCTGTGCCTTTGCCCTCCTTGGCATTCTGGGGAAGTTCATGGACCCCTTGTAGGAATAGTTTTTTAAAGCATAGAGTACACAGAAATACTAAAGAGAGAAATTATTCAAAATTTTAAACATTGTCACCATGCTAACTGTACTTCTCCATTAGCATTTCAAATGCAAGATCTGACAGCAGATCTAAAACTACTGTAATTTAGAAGTCAGGCAAGTGTAAGCGATGTTTCAACAGCTGTAATTTCTTACAAAAATATCTGTCTGTCCCAGGCACAGCTAATGACCCTGGATGGTTACTTACATTCGTAATTGAAGGAAGTATGAACTTCCAATTTGAGGTTAGTGAAAATAAAGACATAATCCTTTCCTCAACAAATTCATGAATCCCCTGGGATCCCCTCAGGGTTCCCTGGGTTCCAGATTAAGGACCTCCACAAAACCCTCCAACCAAGCCTGTTCTCAGGAAACGCTCTGAAAAACACCCCAACTAAGGCAGGGTTCCCCCAAATCCATTCTCCACATCACTGGGGGAGCCAGAGGATGGTGGGACAACACAGCACCGACTCCCGACGCAGTGACTGCTCCCTCTGTGGCCCTTGCTCTTCAATGGCCTCATCAGATACCAGTGGATGTTTCACGCCTGACACTTGACAACTCCCTTTCTTTTTATCGGCATGAGCAGGCACAGGGAATCGGACCCGGGTCTCTGGCATGCTAGGTGACAAGTCTACCACTGAGTCACTACTGCCTGCCCGACAACTTCCCTTTTAAACAAAGGTACTTAACTTGGGGCTCCGAGCCTTGGGCAGAGTTTCCTAACACTGTTCCTGGTTCTCACTGAATTTGTTTTTACCTCTGACCTCCCACTTGCAGCAGGCAATGTTTGTTTTCCTTTCACAGGCAACAGCAGAGGATTCTCAATTAAAATAAACTTCAAGTTTTTAAAAAGTGAGCAGATGTGGAGAAAATTATGATGCCAAGGATAGTCCAGGTGATACCTGGGTACAAGAACTCATTGTGAAGGTGGGGCTCAAGTGACTGAAGTTTGGGAACCCTAAACTAAGGTGGGAATGGAGGTAAGAGCTACATGCAGGGATGCTACAGGAAGAAAATGCATTTTAATAGCCTTCAACTGAAAGGTACTAGTTACATGCACTAACAGTGAACAAGGTGAGTCCGAGGTGCCTTCTAAGTACCCCAGACCAGCAGTCCAGGGCTGCCTCCTTGAGCCACATAAGTTGTGAGCCGCCCAACTCTGTGCGCCTCCTAAAGCTGTGCAGTACATAACCTGCACAGCCACCAGAGGCAGCCCTACGGGGACCCCTGTGGCTCCATCACCTGCATCAGTGCTGCATCCCCAAACTGGGCCCTGTTCAAACAACATCTGCTGAGACTGCAATAAAAAGCCTCCCTCCTACCGTTCCCGGGCTCTGCTTTAATTCCACACTGGAGCTCAAGGGGGCTCTAGAATCATGCACCACAGGGAGTCTGAGCTGCAGGTGCTCCTGCTCAGCCCTCTAATTTGACGCCCGGGGAAGTCAAGGCTCAGATGGGGCCACTCAGCAGTAGGTGGCCACACTGCCGTTATCCGCACCCACCGTCCTTCCTAAGGTGGTCTCTATCCCCTGAGGATAAAACACATTCCACTTCCTTCAGCCCTGCAACAATTCTGTGAACTCCCTCCCAAATGAAAAGAACCCTCCAGATGCCCCTGTCACCCCTCTGCTCTTCCATTCCCATGGCCTGCTCTCAGCTGCCCCTTGGCATGTGAACAGCCCATTTCACCAGCAGCAGCCAGCAAAGTGTTTGGGAGGTGGCCCCAATGGGACCATTCTAATGACCACACACGGCCATGGCCATCTAAGACCAAAGGTGTGAGGTGAAAGAGGCTTGGGTGGTGGATGGCTCACCTTATGGGTGAGAAGTGGAGGCCCAGCAAGGAGAAGCAGCTCCCCAGCACCCCCCAGGAAGCCACTCACTCACCAAAGGCAGTTCTGCCAGGAACAGGGTCTGGCCACAGAGGTCATGCAGGAGAAAGGCCCAAAGCACGGACCAACCACCTGACTCGTAATCAGAGTGCACTGCTGCCCACCTGTGCAGCCCAGGCCATGAGGCTTCATGGCTCTCCACCTCAGTTTCCCCATATGCAAAGTGAGGATAACAGCACCTGCCCCATCAAGCTGCTGTGAGGGCTGGATGAGCTCGTATCTGTGCTGGATCATGTGCGCCCCATAAGAGTGGTTATTAAATAAATTGGAGTAACTGAAAAAGAGTATCAGTGTGGCAGATGTGCCAGGCGCTCTCCCTGGCTTAGATTTCTGAGCACACTCCCCACAATCACCCTCTGAGGTAGGGGTTGGTATCATCATGCCCACCCCCCAAGTGAGGAAAGGAAGCACAGGCAGGTGGAGGTGCTTGTCCTTGCTGGCATGGTGAGCACCTGGGGGAGCCTGGATCCACTCCTCCCCAGCAGGGTGGCTCCTGGCCACGATCCTAAGCACCGGCCCCACGGTCAGCGCAGCACCTCACTCTCTAGGAAGGATCTCAAGTGCACACAGTCACGGGCACTAGCTGGCAGCTAGAAGAGGGTTAGGACCAGCCAGCACAGCAGGATGTTGTTAACAGGGATTTGTTGCTAACATTTTATTTGGGAAGATTTTACATAAAAATCCAAACCCTGAGCCATTCCTGCCAACCCTAAAGAATACCTGGAGAGCATTATCTGAGATTCTACAAAGTTCCCATGCACTAGGACTACTTTCCAGAAACCTACAACCTCCCAATGGGTTCCTAGGCCAGGGAAGTTCTGAAATGCAGAGGGGTCCGCTTCTCCAGAACATCAGATAGTTTCATCTCCCTACCCCATACTATCGACACCCTTTCCAACATGAAAAAGTTAGAATGGCAGAGCCCAAATACCCCTAAAGACTGGGAGAAAGATCAAAGCAGAAGGTGGAGTTATAACAGAGAAGACAGGATTTAACAAAGGAGTATGACTGCTGAACTATTCTACTGACATTTCTTTTTAGTCTCCTGTGTCTTGGAGCAGCTAGAAGGAAAAACCCAAAATTGTAGAACTGTAACCCATAACAAACTCTGAAATCTGTTCTCTAACTAATTGTTGTGGTATGCTTTGAAATGTCTTCCTTTTTGGTATAAATTATATTTTTCACAATTAAAAAAAAATCCAAACCCTGGTTTCTCTAGAAAAACTGAAAACCCATGTCTGGCCCAGCAAGCCCAAGGGGCAACAATCACTGCCAAGCAGGCCCTAGTGGCATGGGCTTCCAAGTTTGCCACAGTCTCCAGCACTCCTTGATGTCTTCCAGCTGCTCATTTCACTCATTGTTACCTGGTTCCTGTAGGGATAAGAATTAAGGACCCCTGGCACCAACATATTTACATACAGTGCTGTGGGGGTGTGTTTGGGTGAGCTGAACAGGGGGCTACCAAAAGTCCACAATTTCTAAAAGAATGTCTTCTGATTTTCCTTGCAGGAAGCAGGGGTCTATGAGTCTTCGAGAGCAGCTTTGGGATAATACAAGAAAACTTCCTCAAGCATCTTCCCCTCTCGTTCAGATGGCTCTCTTGTCCCCAAAAAGCACTGGTCAGCAGACCCTGGGGTCATAGCCCAGTGCTCACCAGGTCAGCGGTTCAGTCCTGTGACCAAAAAGTCTGCTCTGCACAGACCAACGGAGCCCAGGCCGCAGTGGAGCGCAGCAGCTGCACAGCTGACCTGATCTCAAGGACAAGCATGAAGCCGAGGGTGCCTGGGTTGAATGAGGCACCCCTGCTTACTGGCCTGGGACCCTGGGCGAGTGGTTCAACTCTGAGCCTCAGTTTCCTCATCAGTGAAGCCAAGATGATCCCAGCCTCCACTCTTGGGGCCGCTCGAAGGCCACACAAGCTTGCTCAGTGAGGAGTGGTTTCCTCCTTACTTTGGACTGCAGGTGAGAACTGCCTCCACCCCGGGAAAAATTCCCGTCCCTGATGGCCTGAGCGAGACACTTCTCCTCTGAATCTCATTTCCTCATCTGTGCAGGGAGCCCCGAATCCCCAACCCTAAAATCTGTGACCTGTCTTAACATTTTATTTGGGAAAACTTCATGTAAAATTCCAAACCCTGGCTTCTCTAGAAAAACTGGAAACCCAGGTTTTCATGATGAGCTAATAAGTCTTCCCTTCTCACAGAGCCATGCAGATGTGGAGGCCAACGCTGCCACTTCCTTTGCTTGAAAGATGGTGCCCGCAAGCCCTGAAAGCCATTCTCGTAGCCGCAGGGGCACTCAGACACCTCCACTGCTGCCATAACCAGGACCAGCACAGAGGCTCCTCACCCACAGGGACAGAGCATGGCCAGGACAGGCTGGAGGCTCCCCACTCTGCAACCTACGAACTATATAATCCTGGATTTCTGAGCCTGTGAAATAGGAAAATAACAGCACCTACTAAGAACTGCGGGAAGTGAGGGTCTAACTGAGATGATGCAGCCATGAAGAGTCTAGCATGATCCTGGCACCCAGCAGCATTCAATAAAGGTCAGC
>PVIY010046540.1:0-18408 GCA_004026745.1 Myrmecophaga tridactyla | reverse complement strand
CCTCCAGGATAACTTCTTGACTTCTTTATCTCATTTCTTTCTTTCCCCCTTTTGGTCAAGAAGGTTTTCTTAATCCCATGATGCCAGGTCCTGGTTCAACCCGGGAGTCCTGTCCCACATTGCCAGTGAGATTTACACCCCTGGGAGTCATGTTCCACGTAGGAAGGGGAGGGCAGTGAGTTCACCTGCCAAGTTGACTTAGAGAGAGGTGTGGCCAGCTCTTAGGGCTTGTCCTCAAGAGCTCCTTGGGCCATTGGGGGGCATTTCAAAGCTGTTTGCTTTAGGGAACAAGCCCCACTGTCTAAAAATTCCTGACTTCTTTCACAGGGGATGCGGGCTGATGGGTGAGAAGTCCTCTCCTTTTCTTGGTAGTTTTACCAATTTGAAAACCTGGGACACCACCCTCTATGATTCCTCTGCTACAATATGTTGTAGGGCCTCACCTCACCTTCAGTCCTGAACTCCCCCACCCTCTGCCAATGAGACGGTGCATTTCTGCCCTGTTTCTCCATGGCCATGTACTTATCATGGATACCTACACAGAAGTGTGCTAGAGGTCAGATCAGCTGCTCCATGATGGAGAAGCCCTGATTCTGTGAGGACATATCATGCCTGCAAGGCCGCCATACTCTGCCTTCCTCTCAAGCTTCTCTGCCTTTTTCAGGATCCTGAAGAGAACATTTTTCTCCTGTGCATTTCCCTGATTTGTGTGAGCTCCAGGTGACTAAGACAAGAAACTCTGAGACCAACATGAAGGCTTGTTACCCACCTTCTGACCTGTCTATTACCTCTTAGGCCTTGGGTGCTGATTAGAGAGGAGCCAGAAAGGAGTTGGGTATCTGCTGCCTCCCACAAGCAGATTTGACACCATGACTAATATTGTCTACCTGTGTCTCCTTCCTTTGGAACATACTCGGAGCCATATGTACTTCCTTTGTTGATTCTTACTTCTCTGGCCTCCAGAGCTCATCCAACAACCCCAAAGAGTTGCTGGCCTTGGGTCCTGGCTTGGAGGACATTTTCTTTTATGGATTTTCTGTGAAGAAAACTTACACACCAGCCTATATTAGTCCAAGTTTGGCATGTCTCTGAGCATGCTAGAGGCAGCAACAAGAGACAGGGTCTAGAGAGGACAATGTGCTACCCTGGCTACCCACCAGCCACTAAGATCCTGGACTTGAAGCTATTTTCTTATGCTTTGGGGCATTTGGGGGTTGTTAGCTTCTTGGAACCAGCCCCAGGTAGAAATTTTTTCATGTGGAGGACAACTGCCTTCTTCTTAAGTATGGAATTTGAGTGCACAGGTGTGTCAAGAGAAAGTACCTACACATCCCTATCCTTTTCTTACACCTATAATGTTGTCCCAGACTAGTCAAAAAGATTTTCTATATTCTGGAGTGAGTAGAGGATCAGGAAGGCATGGGTCTGTGAGAGATCTCAGTTTCACATAATATTAAGGTGACACACAAAAAGATAAAGTCTTAAGAAGACAAATCACAGTCCCTTGAATAGTCCTATGTGATGTGCATGGGCTGTCTGAAGGCTTATCTGGGACTGTAGTACAAATGTAGTAGGCATGAATGTGCTGCCACGAGATATCACCTCCTCTCATTCCTTAAAAGCAACTCTGACCCCAGCCACCATTTACCTGGTTGACAGGACATTCAGTCTCTGTCATTATTGGAGCTTCTTCCCACCTCTCTTTTCCTGTAGGAGAGGTGTCTTAGGAAGAGCAACACATCAGTGGAAGCCTGTTTAGGTTTTGCCTGGATTTAGGTAAGAAATGCCTGTGCTGAAGCACCTTGGTCCTGTAGCTCTGCTGTTTTTGCTTCATGTGGAGTCTTCCCTCGATTCCTGCCAGGCCTGAATCCATGGAGATGAGCGTCCACCTTCCTGAGGTACCACCAGCCATGTATGAAGTCACCTGCCATTCAGCCATTGCCAGATATCAATGGTGGGAACCATAATGCCTAAGTTCCTTCCCTTCTTGGAGAAATTAAGCTGTTAATCCATACATTTGTTGGCCAGGTGCCCTGTGCCCTTCATCATTCTAGAGGTCCTGGGATTCTTCAGAGCCTCTGATATTCAATGGAGTGAGTGAAATTTTAATTATAAGAAAGCCAGAAGTTAATAGTCTCTGAGAAGGTGACAAGAGATGAAGATAGAAATAGCACAGGTTAGGGGGATTGGGAGTACTGAATGTGCAACATCAAATAAGTGGCAGCTTGATCTCATTCATGAGGTGATATTTGAGCATAGACTTGAAAGAGAGAGTCATTCAAGCAGGGAGTGGGAGGAAGTATTCCTGGTAGAGCACAGTTTTCCAGAGGGTCTGAGTGGGGGTATTCTTTCAATGGACTTGGCTGGCTACTCTGTGGGGAAAAAACGGTTGATGCGGGGTTCATATATGGTGTCAGGGAGACTAACTGGGAGCAAATTGGGGTAATCCGGGGTGATGACGGTAGTTCAGAGCAGGGTAGTAAAAGTGGAGGTGGGGAGAAGTGATTGAGTTCTTGCATAACTCTCAAAGCATCCTCCCTTTCTCCTTTCTAGATAATCATCCTGTTCCCTCAAGGACATCAGGGTTCCAGTTTAAGTAGCTCCTGCTGTGCTCTGTCAGAACACCCTTTCCTGAGCCAAGTGAATACAAAAATCCTAGATACTTCTTAGAAGAGAGGTAAGAAAAACAGACTTGTGTGTCAAGTTATCCTACCTTACAATTTAGTTTTTGTCCTTTAGTTTAACATCATGTAACAAGAAAAGAGGTTATAGGGAAGCTTTAGATGTAACCAGCTGGCTGTCAGAACTCCCTTGTCTTCTTGTATTTTCAAGAAAGAAGAGAGGTACTAGGTAAAGCTGCATGATCATGGCAGAAATCCTGCCTGGAAGGCACTGTCTGTTTTGGAGGTATTTAATGGAAATGTTGTGCACAAACCACATTTGCAGTCTCTAGTCTTCCCTACTCCATGAGCCTGGGAACAAGAGAAGTCATTCCAGGAACCTCTTTCAACCCTCAACCACCAGCAAGCAGTTTCTTCCACTGACAGGAAGGCCTCACAGCAGGCCTTGTAAATCTTTGAAGGTCTTCCCACCCTTTTGGTAAACAAAAATATTTCACATCACAGCCTCTCCTCCCACTCATCATCAAGGTAACAGGGAGCCTAGGGGTATATGGTTTTGGCTCTCTCTTTCCAGGCCCTGCTTCCCACTGAGAGCCTGTGATCTTCTTTCTCAGCATTCCCGGTCATGATTTTATTAAAATTCATATTTTATGATTTATTGTATGATACCAGTTAGCATGTCTTTTGTTTTCCAAAATATAAAGTATTATCTTCTCCCTGCCTCCCAGATATTTACCTGGAGCATCACTGTAGGCTCTGAATTCTTGAGGTTAGCTCTCCTTCCCACTGTGGGTATTATAAGGCCTCTAATCTACCCCCATATATTTGTGTTAATTTGACATCTGGTGAAACCAGGAGGTCCTTGACTGGCTTAACTAGAACAACTTCCACAGGCAGGGTCCCCTAGAAAAGTTACCCTCCATATCAAGGGGATCAGATGCAATAACTGGTTATCCCTGAGAAGGAGATTTTAGTTCCTTGCCAGCTTACAGAATTATTCACAAAATCCAATCACATCCTCCCATGGGAACCAGCAGCTATTTCACCTTCTTGGTAATGCAAATCCTGTCTCCCAAAGCCTACTTATTCTCTTTGTTCCCAAGTGCAACTGCTGAATGACCTTGTGTGGCATGCAACATCCTCCTCCTGGACTGTGAATATATGTGACTAATAAACTGCTTTACATTTCAGCTGTCCAGTGTCAAGTGCCATGTATTTGGCCATCCCCAGAACCCAATGTGGGCAGGGAAAATCCCTTCTTCACTTTTAGGTTTTGAAGCTGTATTTATCCCAGAAAAACATGTTCTTAAATCTAATCAATTCTTGTAAGTAAAAACCTATCACAAGTAGGACATTTGATGAGGTTACTACAGTTAAAGTGTGGCTCCCCTCAATCAGAGTGGGTCTCAATCCTGTTACTGGAGCCCTTTATAAGAGAATGAAATTCAAACAGAGGGAGAAAGAATGGAAGCAAGAAGCTAAAATAAATGAAACCTGGAAGAGAAGGGAGAGACCAGTAGACACCATCATGTGCCCTGCCATATGACAGGGGAGCCAAGGATTGCTCACAGCTAGCCTTTGGGAAGAAAACATCACCTTGATAATGCCTTTATTTGGAAGCACTTAATCCATGAGAAGAAGCACTTTGTACTTGGAGTCAGGAGGGTCGTCTGGATTTGTACCTTTTGTAGGGAGAGTTGGAGAGAAGCTCAATGAGGTGGATCCCTCAGGTCTGTGCTAAGCATCAGGGCCCACTTCTTACTTTGAGTTCTTCAGAATTAATTTAATTAGAAGTCTCAGAAGAACTATTTGACAAAATAATTCTCCTTAGTCAATATGCTTATGGAGGCCTGATTAAGGCTTAGAGTAAAGCCCCTCAGAAAGCTAAGGCATTAAAAAAGAACCAGTTATAATGAAGGACAGATGGAGTAAACTTACTGTAGTGTGGGTGTTGGGATGGAGATCATAGAAAAACAATTTCTGCTTACATAGTTACATGCCCCAGGAAAAGGATGGAAAGTCCCAGGCAAAGTCACAGTCTTCTGGGTCTGTGTCAAGCCTGGAAGTCCACAGGTGAAGTGTTAGGGATTCAGATCCCCAGTTTTGGAATTTAAGTTGCCAGCTGTGTGAACCTGGGTAGATTGCTTACTCTCAGTTTACTTATTCACAAAGTGGGAATAATAGTACCTACCATATTGGAAAGTTTTCCTTATCAAATAGAAAATGCTCATAAAGCTCTTGGCACAGTATATGACATTAAATAAATATTCAGGTAATTATTATTAAGGTAATAAGGTAATTATTGCTATTGGAAGGAAATCTAATCTTCCCAAGACCACCTGGAGGAAATAATAGCTCTATAGAGTAAACTCTTTCTTCTAGGGAGTTTTGTAATCATAGGCTGGGGAACAGGTAGAGAAAATTGGATGTGTGTGCAAATTCTCACTTAAGTATGGATAGAAAAGAAAATGATCCCAGGCCCAACTTAAAGCTGAAAAGTACTGAAAATCCAAGGGAAACGTATTTTATAAATTCATCCAAAAACTTTGTATTTGTTGACATCCCCCTCATCTCACTCCCAAGACGAATCCATATGCAAATCTGAGTTTACATGCTCACTTTAAGATTGGAAAGCTGTGCGTCAGCAGTGACTATTCTCTTTCCTTTATTAGATTGTGTCTGCTCTGGGCAGAGGTGTTGCTGCCACCCTCCTTTTGCCTTGTCCAGTAGCCTCAAGCGACCCTAGTATGGGGGCCTCACATGACCCTACTTTCCAACTGGATCTTGGAGAGGGAAATTCTAACTTTTCTTTTTATTAGAGAAGTTGTAGGTTTTCAGAAAAACCATGCAGAAAATTCAGGATTTCTATATACCCCACTATTATTAGCACAATGCATTAGTGTGGTTCATTTGTTACAATTGATGAAATAATATAGTTATGATTGTACTATTAACTATATTAATGGTTTCCATTAGAGCTTATTGTTTGTGATGAAAAGTCCTATGAGTCTTTTTCTGCTTTTTGTTTTTAAATTTTTATTCTAATTCCATATTTATAGCCTAAATTTTCCCCTTTTAGCCACATTCAAATATGTAACTTGGTGCTATTAATTCCATTCACAATGTTGTTCTACCCCACCACCATCCATTACCAAACCGTTTCAATCACCCCAAATTGAAACTCTGCAATTTTAAGCATTTAATTCCCATTCCCTACACCTTCCTTGCCCCCTGGTCATTTGCCTTCTACTTTCTGATTCTATGATTTGCTTTTCTAATTATTTCATATCAGTGAGATCATAAAATATTTATTCTCTTCTGTATGTCTTATTTTACTCAACATGATGTCTTCAAGGTTCATCTGTGTTATTGCATGTATCAGAATGTTGTTCCTTTTTCAGCTGAATAATATTCCATTGTATGTATACACCACATTTTTAAAAATCCTCTCATTGGTTGATGGACACTTGGGTTGTGTGATGATGGTCAAGTTTATGTGTCAACATGGCAGGTGATGGTGCCCAGTTTTCTGGTCAGGCAAGCACTGGCTTTTCTGTTGCTGTGAGGACATTTTGTGGATTTAAATCATGAGTATAATGGTTCCATCCATGGCCGATTACATCTGCAGTCAGCTAAGGGGAAGCCCTCTGCAATGAGTGATGCTTAATGTAATCACTCAATGTCTTTTAAGGAGAATTCAGAAGAGACAATCTCTTTTTCTGCTTCAGCCAACCAGACTCTCCTAGGAGTTTGTTGAGGACCTTTATTAGAGCTGCCAGCTTGCAGCCTGCCCTACAGATTTTGTACTCTTATGTCCCCATGGTTGTGTGAGATACTTTTATAAAATCTCTTATTTACAGATATCTACTGTTGGTTGTGTTTCTATAGAGAACCCTGACTAATAAAGGTTGCTTCCATATTTTGCCAGTTGTAAATAATAACACAAAATGAACTTCAGCACACAAATATCTGTTTGAGTCCCTGGTTTTAATTCTTTGGGGTATTGTGCCAGTTTGCAATGTTTGTGTACCCCAGAAAAACCATACTCTTTATTCCTCATTCATTATTGCTGGGCAAGATCCTTTTGATTGTTTCCATGGAGATGTGACCCACCCAATTGGGGGTGAAAATTTTTTTTGTATGTTTATTGAGAAATCTTAACACATATACAATCCAACTGTATTATACAATCAGTGGCTCACAAAATATCATCACTTAGTTGTGTATTCATCACTATGATCATGTTTAGTACATTTGCATCACACTCCAGAAAAAAGAAATAAAAAGAAAAAAGAAAAAATTCATGTATCCCATACTCTTTACCCCTCCCTCTCAATGATCACCAGTATTTCAATTTACCCATTTTTTTTTACCCTTTATCAACCCTATTATTTATTGATGTTTTTATCCTTATTTTTTTTTACTCATCTGTCCATACCCTGGATTAAAGGAGCATCAGACACAAGGTTTTCACAATCACATAGTCATATTTTAAAAGCTATATGGTTATACAATCGTCTTCAAGAATTAAGGTTACTGGAACACAGTTCAACAGTTTCAGGTACTTCCCTCCAGTCACTCCAGTACACCACAAACTTAAAAGGAATATATATGTAATGCATAAGAATAACCTCCAAGCTAACTTCTTGAATCTGTTTGAAAGGGTGGTAACTTTTGATTAGACGGTTTCCATGGAGATGTGTCTCTACCTGTTCAAGGTGGGGTTGCTTACTAGGGCCCTTTAAGAGGGAACCATTTTGCAAAAAACCAACAGAGCCTATACAGCCAGAGAATTTTGGAGATGGGGAAGGGAAGTGCACCCGGGGAAGCCTTATGTAATTAGGAGAGAAAGCTAGCAGATGTTGCCGTGTGCCTTCCAAGCTGAGAGAGGTGTCCAAAATCCAAAGCCCCAGTAGACATCAACTAGGTGACTTCCCAGCTGACAGAGCTGTTCCAGATGGAATCAGCCTTTCTTGAGTAAAGGTAACCTCTTGTTGCTGCCTTAGTTTGGACATTTTCATGGTTTTATAACTGTAAACTTGTAACTAAATAAATTACCTTTTTAAAAGCCACTCATTTCTGGTATATTGCATTCTGGCAGCTTATAAACTAAAACAGATATTGGTACCAGAGAAGTGGAGTGCTGTAGTTTGCAAATACCACACATTTGGGGCGGCTTTTTAAATGGTAAAAGGAAGATTCTGCAAGAGTTAGTTGCAAGAAGCTTGATAGAGATGACCTAGAATGCTTTGAAGAGACTGTTGGTAGAAATGTGAACTCTAAAGATACTTCTGATAAGACCTTAGGCAGAAATGATGCATGTATTATAAAGTAGAAGGAAGGTGATCCTTGCTTTAAACTGGCAAAGAATCTAGTAAAATTGACTACTGGTTTTGGATGGAAGGCAGATTTTAAAAGTCATGAACTTGGATATTTAGCAGAAGAGATTTCCAAATTAAATGAGGAAAGTGTGGTCTAGTTTCCCCTTGCAGTTTATAATGAAATGCAACAAGGAAGAGATAAGCGGAGAATTGAACTCTTGGGGACAGAAAAACTAGAAATTGATGGTGTGGAAAATTCTGGTCTTCCAGAAAAGGAGACTCCAGGGAATTGTGCCCTACATGAGAATTTTACAAAACATGAACCAGTTAACCATTTCAGAAAAACCTCAGTGCTGACAGAGCCCACACAATCAGAGATCTTTGGAGATTTCAGGAATTTCGTGAGCTGGTTGTTGAACACAGCCATAATTAAAAATTATATTGCATATTTCTTAAATATTTGGTGGAATTCATCTGTGACAGCAAGGCATAGTATTTTCTTTAAGGAAGATGTTTGATTATAAATTCAATTTAATGGATTTAAGGCTTTTCAGATTTTGCATTTTGTACTATGTCAATTTTAATAAGTTATATTTTGTAAGGAGTTTGTCTTAGTTAACTAAGTTGTCAAATTTATCTTAATGAAGTTTATAATTACACCCTCTTAAAAATTATATTGTATAAACTGGCAATCAAATTATACTAGGAGCAAAGGTAATAAATATTCAAGATCTTATCTTCTTAACAGTTTTACCATTATCTCTGCTCTTAAGGTTATTTATTTTCATTTTATCCGTATGGTAGAAATAACCATATAATGGGGTGCAACTGCATGTCTTTTCCCATCTCTCCACTCAATGATATCATTAGGAGCTTGAAATTGGCCACTTATGCCCCAGAAATCTGCAAATGCTACAAATCTCTCCACCTTCTCTTACCTCCAAGCAAGTTGTTAAACATTTATGAGCATACCACTCTTATCACCTGGGAAAAGTGGAGACAAACTTACACAAACTTTCAAATCTCTCCACCACAGGAACTCAAAGATGACAGAATAACTGGTCAATGTTTTAAAAAGTAATAGCCAGGTATTCTGTTGTGGTTAAAGCCTGTTTTTGAACACTTGGGATTTTCCACCTTTTGACTACTATGAATCATACTGCTATGAGCCTTAGTGTACAAGTATCTATTTGACTCCCTACTTTCAATTCTTTTGGATATGGACTACATTAATTGTTGGTGGTTGGCTATGTTTGAGTAAGGGTGTAATCAGGTTTTGGGGTGTGTCTTGAGCTGCAGAGAAGACTGAATCCAAAGGTACAGAAATGTTTCTTGAGATCAGTGTTTTTAAATCCCCTTTATCAAGGCTGAAAACAATAGGAAATCTCTATTTTGTTTGCAGCCTGGAAGGTAAGCCCAAATCTGCTCTTTTCTGTTCAGGGCTTCATTTAGCACTTGTCTAGGTCCATATCCATTTTCCTGAGGTCATTTTAATAGATGTAAAATTTTTAGCTCACACCAGATTCGTAGAAGTCATCCCTTATGTATGGAGATGATGGCATGGTGTGCCTTACCCGTCTAGTTTCACTTGTTCATCTCACGAGACCATTGGCTGAGTAGGAGATAATATTCTGCCTTTTTATAGGTAGAAAAACAGAGGTAGAAAGAAGGCAAGGAAGAATGATAGCATCTCCCTCAGTCAGGCTTGTGGAAGCAAGCAGAGCCAGTGATGCTTGGAGAAAGGTTGGGCCCTGGCTCCTCACAGGCCCTGTATTTACTGAATACTGGTGAGTTCAGCCCTTCGACCTGGCTGCTCCTCCCAGCCTGGGCTTAGAAAGCAGATTCTCAGGGCCTGGGGCCTGCAGCAGCTTCTTGGAAAGGAGGAGGGGTAAGCACCTCCTGTTACAGCTGCTAGCCCTCTCCTTGCTGTTGAGTTGTTTGCAAGTTGAGCTCCTGGGGGTGTCTGGGAGGAAGTGGGAGTTGGGCGGAGGGTCTAGGACACCAGAACCCTACAGGAAGCTGTGGATGGTGAGACCATGGGGAGGTGAGGAGTGAGGTACAAGGACCTTCACTAGCTTTACCTTTAGAGGTGATTACACAGCTTTGCCCATGCTTCTTTCTCCTCTTCTGCCTCCACTCTCTCTTTTGCCTCCTCCTTTATTTTTGGCCCCACTTTGCTCCTCTTCCTTTTCTTCTTCCTCCTTTCTCCCCCATTTTCGTTCAGGTTCGGCACACTCCATCTCATTCAGTAGCAGCCAGGGAGGTTTGTTGTCCAGGACTGATGAGGGCAAATGATGAGGGCTGCTGCTGAATGGACTGGGAGCAGTGGCCTTCAGTAGCAGCCAGGGAGGTTTGTTGTCCAGGGGTGATGAGGGCAAATGATGAGGGCTGCTACTCAATGGACTGGGAGGAGTGGCTTGCTGAGGGATGTGGGCTCAGGGTGGGCCTCTGTCTTAGTTCATGATTTTCTTCTCTGGAAGCCTCATTCCTGCAAGTGTCTGTACTTAGGCTCTTTGTCCCCAGAGGCATGCCTGCCTCCTCCCAGAATCCCTTGGAGGAGTTCCAGGAAAGCTTGGTGGGGCTCCCTCTCCTGACCAGCAGCAAAGCTGGTCCCAGAGGGAGCCTCATTATTCTGGCTTTGACTTTGGAGCTCTAGAATGTCTCAAATGTGACCGAATCAATGCTGATGGTGTTTGCAAGAGCTGGGGAAGCATCTGCTAGACTGAAGGCCACCAGCAGTGCTTTCTGAGGAAGGTCTATGAAGGTAGGTGGGGCTTAGAGAGTGTCCTGGGAGACCCCTGCCTGATCTTGATGAATGTGGCTCTGTCATGGCCCTGGGGCAGGAGCAGAGGCTGTGGGAGGATTGTTTCTCCTAAACAGTTGGGAGACAGTCCTCTGGTTTTGGTGCTGGTGGTCACAGGTTCTGACCAGACCAGTGAACTCAGGAGAAAAAGTGCTGCTGAGGGGTCTCTGGGTTCTTGGTTGGTTGTTAGGAACTTTCCAGGTTATAGATGTTATTAGATCCTCAGAGATGATAAATATTGAACCATAAAAATTCTACTGGGGTTTTGTTTTGTAGCAGTGCTTTTGGGATCTAGAGGTCTTTGTGGGGACAGAGTTAGGGGTTGCGGGAGGATGACCCACTAGGTTTCCAATCATTTCAGGGTAGCTATGACCTTTCCTACTGGCCAACCTGACTCCACAGGACCATGTGCTGTTTCTCCTCATTCACAGCATTACTGATTCTTTCAACGGATATTTATTGTTTACTCTTATGTGGCAAGCATTTGCCTTCCTGAGGGGATCTTGGAGGCCCCAAATCAGGGATCTTCTTTTCTTGTCTTCCTTCCTCTCCAGGTGACAAGTTCCTATATGGACACCAAGGCTGTGGGGACCTGTGCATCCTGATGTTATTCAGACCAAATGTTCTGGTGTATTTTACGTGCTGCCATGACAAGGCTCTCTGTAACAAGCTCTAGAGGTGTGGTCTTGCCTCTCAGTATCCTATTAATTGTTGAGCCTTGACCCTGCAGGCAAGGCCTTCTTTGTCCTCGTTCAGCCTCAAAGGGTTGGGCTGGCTTTCTCCTGCACTGTCTAATCCCTAACACCTGCTCCTATTCAATGGCAAGTGTTTAACTTCCAAGAGCTCCACCCATCAGATGGGTGCTTTCTCCTTCTCACCACTTTTGTTGCTTCTGCCCTTTCTTAAATTCTAGTCTCCTTGTATCATGGCTTCCGTTTTTGCCTCCTTTGTCCCACCCTCTCCTCCCTCTCTCTCATCCCTTCCTCCCTTTCTTTAAGAAATGTTTCCTGATTGCTAAGCACTTTGAATTGGGCTGAATGTACAACAGTAAATGAGACAGAGCCTGTACTTCCATTTTAGCTGCTCTTTTTTTGCCAGGTTGGCCAGGGTCACTATGAGGCATGTTATTCTTATTCACAGGGCTTAGAGCCAGAGGAATTCCTTCATCAGCCCCTGCCTTACAAACACCCCAAACCCACATCCACACCCACACACTTCCTCGGCCTCTTGCCCTCTCTATTGTTTAGCTTTTTTTTTTTTTTTTAGTAATAAATGCATTGTCAAGATTTTTGTTGTTTTCAATAAAATCATATTTGTATGTATATATTACAGTTCCTCCTTCCCATCCTCAGTTGATGTACCCTTAGGCACCTGCATCCATTGCAAATTGTGAACATTTTCACCATAAACACCAGTGTGCAAATGTCCGTTCATGTGCCCCACATAGTTTTTTCAGGTATATACCTAGCAACAGGGTTTTGGGGTCATATGGCAACCCCACCCCTAGCCTCCTGTGGAACCATCATGCTGTCCTCTGGAGGGGCTGCACCTCTCAGCTTTCCTACCCACAGTAAATAGGTACATATCTTTCTCCACATTTTCTCTAGCACTTGTTTCTTTCTTTTCATTTTAAACAGTTTTATTCACACATCATACAATGCAACCTGAGTAAATAGACATGCCTTTGTCACCATAATCTATATGAAGAACTTTCCTTTTCTTCCACAAAGAACCCATACCCCCTTTGTCATATCCCCTGCTTGTTGACATTTAGTTTTGGCAAAAAAGCCTTTGCTACATTCAGTGGAAGCATATTACAATGTTACTGTTGAATATAGACCCTAGCTTGCACTGATTGTACTTTTTCCTGTATACTATCCCATTTTCAATACCTTGCAATGTTGTCATTCATTTGTTCTCCCTCATGTAAAAACTATCTTACAATTTGTGCATTTAATCACCATGATTGTCCACTCTAGGTATTCCTAAGTTATATCATCTCATTCTTTATCCTCTATCTTTCCTTCTGGTGTCATTTGTGCCCCCAGCCCTTCTCCTCAACCATACTCACATTCAGCTTCATTCAGTATATTTATATTATTGTGCCACCATAAGATAATATAGTGCTAGCCATTTCCAAATTTTTACAATCAGTCCTGTTGCACAGTCTGTATTCCTTCAGCATCAAATGCCCATTCTCTACCCTCTTACTATCTCCTCATAACCTCTTTTTTTTAACTTTTTTTAATTGTGAAAAATAGCATATACACAAAAAAGCAATAAATTTCCAAGTACATTTTAACAAGTAGTTATAAAACAGATTTTAAAGTTTGGTTTGGTATGGGTTACAGTTCTACGAATTTTTCATTTTTACTTTGAGCTGCTCCAAGACACTGGAGACCAAAATAAATATCAATATATTGATTCAGCAGTCATATTCATTTGTTAAATCCCATCTTCCTTATTATACTCTTCCTTCTCCTTTTTAGTTTTTGTGAAAAATAACATATACAAAAAGCAACAAATTGCAAAGTACATTGCAACAATTAGTTCTAGAACAGATTTCAGAGTTTGGTATGGGTTACAATTCCACAATTTTAGGTTTTTATTTGTAGCCGCTCTAAGGTACTGTAAATTAAAAGAAATATCAATATACTGATTCAGCACTCATACTCATTTGTTAAGCCCAACCTTCTCTGTATAACACCACCATCGCCTTTAATCTTTTTCTCACTCGTTAGGGATATTTGGGCTATGCCCTTCCTAACTTTTTCATGTTGGAACAGGCTGTCAATTATATGGGATAGCAAAGATGGAACTAGCTGATGCTCTGGAGAGGCTGGGCTCTCTGCATTTCAGTACTTATTTGGCCTAGGGACCCATCTAAATGTGGTAGGTTTCTGGAAAGTTACCCTAGTGCATGGAACCTTTGTAGAATCTTATATAATGCGTTAGGTATTCTTTAGGATTGCCAGGAATGGTTTTGGTTGAGGGTTGGCAGTTATGATAGTAGAAATGTCTAACTGAAGCTTATATAAGAGTGACCTCCAGAGTAGCCTCTCTACTCTATTTGAACTCTCTCAACCACTGATATTTCATTAGTTACACTTCTTTTCCCCCTTTTGTCAGGATGGCATTGTTGATCCCATAGTGCAAGGGTCAGACTCATTCTGGGGGATAACCTGTGCTCTTAACTTTAATTCTCAAAGTTTGCTCATGAATAGTAGTTCATATTAGTGAGAACATACAGTATTTGTCCTTTTGTTTCTGGCAAACTTCACTCAGCATAATGTCCTCAAATTTCATCTACATTGTTACATGCTTCATTACTTTATTCTGTTTTACAGCTGAGTAATATTCCATTGTCTGTATACACCACAGCTTGTTTACTCACTTTTCCATTGATGGACATTTGGGCTATTTCCACTTTTGGCAATCATAAATAATGCTGCTATGAACATCAGTGTGCAAATGTCCATTTGTATCCTTGCCTTCAGTTCCTTTGAATATATACCTGGTAATGGGATTGCTGGATCATATGGAGATTGTATTTGAGGAACCACCAAACTGCCTTCCAGAAGGGTTGTACCATTTTACATTCCCACCAACAGTGGATAAGTGTGCTTCTTTCTCCACATCCTCTCCAGCACTTGTTTTCTGCTTTTTTTTTTTTATATATATAATGGCCATTCTAATGGGTATCAGATGATATTTCATTGTGGTTATTTTTTACATAAGCTAGGCACTGGGAAGTGAACCCAGGTCTCTGGCATGGCAGGTGAGAAGTCTGTCACTGAGCCACCGTGACCTGCCCCTCATTGTGGTTTTGATTTGCATTTCCATAATAGCCGGTGAAGTTGAACATCTCTACATGTGCCTTTTAGCCATTTGTATTTCCTCATCTGAGAAGTTTCTGTTGACATATTTTGCTCATTTTTAAATTGGATTGTTTGTCTTTTTGTTCTCGAGTTGAAGAATCTCTTTATATATTCTGGATATGAAGTCCTTATCTGATATGTGGTTTCCAAATATTGTCTCCCATTGCATAGGCTGCCTATTTACTTTCCTGACAAAGTTCTTTGATGCACAAAAGTGCTTAATTTTTAAGAGATCCCATTTATCTATTTCTTTTTTCATGGCTCATGCTTTGGATGTAAGGTCTAGGAAACCAACTCCTATTACAAGATTTATAAGATATTTTCCTACATTTTTTTCTAACAGTTTTATTTTCTTAACTCTAATGTTTAGGTCTTTGATCCATTTTGAGTTAATTTTTGCATAGTGTGTGAGATATGGATCCTCTTTTATTCTTTTGCATATAGATATCCAGTTCTCCAAACACCCTTTACTGAAGAGGCTACTCTGTGCCAGGTGGTAGGCATGACTGCCTTTTCCAAGATCAATTGTCCATAGATGAGAAGGTCTATTTCTGAACACACAATTCAATTCCACTGGTCAGTATATCTATTTTTATGCCAGTAATATGCTGTTTTGACCACTGTATCTTCATAATATGCTTTAATGTCAAGTAGTGTGAGACTTCCCATTTCATTTTTCTTTCTCAGGATATTTTTAGCCATTTGGGGCATCCTGCCTTTCCAAATAAGTTTGGTTATTGATTATTTTTTGTTTCTGCAAAGTAAGTTGTTGGGATTTTAATTGGTATTGCATTGAACCTATAAATCAGTTTCGGTAATACTGATACTTAATTACATTTAGTCTTCCAATCCATGAACATGGATGTCCTTCCACTTACTTAGGTCGTCCATGATTTCTTTTAGCAATTTCTTGTAAGTTTTCTGAGTATAGGCCTTTTGCATTCTTTGTTAACTTTATTCCTAAATATTTGATTTATTTGGTTGCAATTGTAAATGTAATTTTTTTCTTAATTTCCTCCCCAGATTGCTCATCACTAGTGTATAGAAACACTACTGGTTTTGGGGTGTTGATCTTGTACCTTGCCACTTTGTTGTACTCATTTATTAGCTTTAGTAGCTTTGCTGTAGATTTTCCAGGAGTTTCAAAATATGGTATCCTGTCATCTGCAAAATGTGAGAGTTTTACTTCTTCCTTTCAAATTTGGATGCCTTTTATTTCTTTTTCTTGTCTAATTGCTCTGGCTAGAACTTGCAGCACAATGTTGAATAACAATGGTGACAGTGGACATCCTTGTCTTACTCCTGATCTAGAGGGAAAGATTTCAGTCTTTCCCCATTGAGAATGTTGTTAGCTGTGGTTTTTTTCCTATATTCCCTTTATCATTATAGGATCATTCAAACTGTAGGAATAGAGGAAGTTCTCTTCTCTTCCTATACTTTGAAGAGTTTTCATCAGGAAAGGATGTTGAATTTTGCCAAATATCTTTTCTGCATCAATCAAGATCATCATGTGGTTTTTTTTTGCTTTGATTTGTTGATATGGTGTATTACATAAATTGATTTTCTTGTGTTGAACCAGCCTTTCATATCTGGAATAAATCCCAGTTGGTTATGCCGTATAAGTCTTTTAATGTGCTGGTGGATTTGATTTGTGAATATTTTGTTGAGGATTTTTGCATCTATACTCATTAAAGACATTGGTCTGTAATTTTCTTTTCTTGTTATATCTTTGTCTGACTTTGATATTAGGATGATTTTGGCTTCATAGAATGAGTTAGGTAACTTTCCACCCTCTTCAATTTTTTTAAGAGTTTGAGCAGATTTGGTACTAATTCTTTCCTGAATGCTTGGTAGAATTCACATGTGAAGCATTCTCATCTTGGACTTTTCCTTTTTGGGAGCTTCTTGATAAGTGATTCAATATCTTTATTTGTGATTGGTTTGTTGAGGTCATCTATTTCTTCTTGTGTTGATATTGGTTGTTCATGCCTTTCTAGGAAGTTGCCCATTTCCCCTATATTGTCCAGTTTATTAACATATAGTTGCTCATAGTATCCTTTCGTTATTTCCTTTCTTTCTGTTGGGTCAGTGGTTTTGTCTCCTTTCCCATTTCCAATATTATTTATGTGTATCCTCTCTCTTTCTCTCTCTTTTTTTTTCAGCCTAGCTAATGATCCATCAATTTTATTGATTTTGTCAAAAAAACAACTTCTGGTTTTGTTGATTTTCTCAATTGTTTTCATGTTCTCAATTTCATTTATTTCTGCTCTGATCTTTGTTTTTTCCTTCCTTCTGTTCACTTTGGGGTTAGTTTGCTGTCCTTTTTCTAGTTCTTCCAAGTGAAAAGCTAATTCCTTGATTTTTGCTCTTTTTTTAATAAAAGCATTTAAGGCAATAAATTTCCCTCTCAGCACTGCCTTTGTTGCATCCTACAAATTTTTATATGCTGTATTTTCATTTGCCTCTAGATATTTACTGAATTCTCTTGAAATTTCTTCCTTGACTCACTGGTTGCTTAAGAGTATGTTGGTTAGCCTCTATATATTTGTGAGTTTTCTGACCCTCTGCCTGTTAGTGGTTTCCACCTTCATTCCATTATGACCCAGAAAGTGTTTCATATGATTTCAGTCTTTTAAAATTTATTGAGACCTGTTTGTGACCCAGCATATGGTCTATCTCTGAGAATGATCATAAACATTTGGGAAAATGTGTATCCTGCTATAGTGGGGTGTAATGTTCCATAAATGTCACTTAAATCTAGTTCATTTATCTTAGTCAAAATCTCTGTTTCCTTATTGATCTTCTGCCTAGATGTTCTGTCCATTGATGAGAGTGGGAAATTGAAGTCTCCAACTATTAATGTAGAGGTGTCTACTTCTCCCTTCAGTGTTTGCCTCATGTATTTTGGAGAACTCTGGCTTAGCACATAAAAATTTATAATTGTTATGTCTTGTTGTTGAATTGTTCCTTTTATTAATATATGCAGTCATTCTTTGTCTCTTTCAATTGCTTTACATCTGAAGTTTAATTTGTTGAATATTAGTATCACTACCCCTGCTCTTTTCTGGTTGTTGTTTGTATGAATATCTTTTTCCAACCTTTCACTTTCAGTCTATTTTGGGTCCTATTTTTAAATCCATTCTGCCAGTCTATGTCTTTTTTTTTCCAGAGAAAAACAGTACACATTTTATTATTCCATTTATATAAAATTATAGGAAATGCAAATGAATCTATAGTGACAGAAAGCCGATCTGTGTTTGCCTGGAGAATGAAAGATGCAAGGTTCTAGGTTTCTGGAAAGGTACCCTAGTATATGGAATCTTTGTAGAATCTTATATATTGCCCTAGGTGTCCTTTATGATTGACTGGAATGATTTTTGATTGGGGTTTGGTAAGTTATGATAGGTGGCAATGTCTAACTGAAGCTTGCATAAGAGTGACCTGAGTAGCCTCTCAATTCTATTTGAGCTCTCCCAGCCACTGATACTTTATTAGTTACATTTCTTTTCCCCCTTTTGATCAGGATGGAATTGTTGATCTCATGGTGCCAGGGCCTCCCTGTACCCTGGACTTAAATACTCTTTGTAAAACCTTGTGTCTGATGCTCCTTTCAGCTACTATATCAACAAAAGAGTAGAACATATGGAATAAAAATAAATAATAGGGGGAACAAATGAAAAAATAAATTTAGTTTGAAATGCTAGTGATAAATGAAAGCAAGGGGTAAGGGGTATGGTATGTATAATCTTTTTTTCTCTATTATCATTTTATTTCTTTTTCTGATT
>PVIY010046539.1:0-18404 GCA_004026745.1 Myrmecophaga tridactyla | reverse complement strand
TCCCTGGTTGATGTGATTTAGTTAAGAATGGTTGTTAAACTGGATTAAGGGATGACATGTCTCCACCCATTTGAGTGGGTCTTGATTAGTTTCTGAAGTCCTATAAAAGAGGAAACATTTTGGAGAATGAGAGATTCAGAGAGAGTGACACTACGAAGCAGAGAGTCCATGAGCCAGCAACCTTTGGAGATGAAGAAGGAAGACGCCTCCCGGGGAGCTTCTTGAAACCAGAAGCCAGGAGAGAAAGCTAGCAGATGACGCCGTCTTCGCCATGTGCCCTTCCAGCCTGACAGTGTTCGCCATGTGCCTTCTCACTTGAGAGAGAAACCCTGAACTTCATCGGCCTTCTTGAACCAAGGTATCTTTCCTTGGATGCCTTTGATTGGAGATTTCCATAGACTTGTTTTAATTGGGACATTTTCTCGGCCTTAGAACTGTGAACTAGCAACTCATTAAATTCTCCCTTTTAAAAGCCGTTCCGTTTCTGGTATATTGCATTCCGGCAGCTAGCAAACCAGAACACACGGCAACCCATTTAACTCTTAAAAGGGTCCTAGTTGGTCTCTATTATAAAGTTGCCTTAAATCTAGAGCAAGTTCCTTGGTTTTGTCCAGTTTTTCCTAGTGTGCCAAAAGACATCCCAAGAATACCTGACATCATTTTGAGTAAGGTTACTGAATAGTCAACTAGCTAATGCGTCTCCATTTAACATTCACTGTGGCTTAAAGAGTTTCTGGGAACATTGAAATGACTGAGACCTTCAAAGAGGTACAGTGACAACTTCAGTGTGTTTGTGGAGCAATTGAGAAAATTCAATAAAATGTACTCTAGAAATAACTGCCTTAAGTAAATTATCTTTTTTGGCCTATTGCTAGAAAATGTACATATCTGTAGTATCTTAAAATCAGTCACTTTATCATTTTTTTCCCCTGGATAAAATAACATTTTCTATTCTGTCCGTGAAATGGGAAAAATCATCCAAGGGACTGGTTAGAGAAAGCTTTTGAAGAGTTTTGTTCAAAATTGTGTTTTAAAATAACAGATTTTTTTTAACATGGTTAGCAATGAACTGGAACAGTTCATGCTGAGTAAAAGATTAGTTGGGATACACTGATTTTCCAGACTCCAGACTATACCAAAAATTCAATTATAAATCTAATTGCGACTTTAATTGTTAAACAATCAACCAGATTATTCCGGGTTGCTTGGTGCTTTGTTTCCTGCTGACTCAGAGGCAGGTGCACTTACAGGTGTTAACTTTGCTCTCACCATATGACCTAATCAGACCTCACTTCTCTTCTACATCGTATCTGAAGTTACAAATCTGCAAAAGCCAAGGTGCAAACCATACATCTCTACATAGAAGCAAAACTGGGGGGAGGTAGGGGATTTGTGCCAGGTCTTCAGGCCAGCAAACCCATAGTGCGTTTGACTAAATAATAGTTCTTTCATCCGTTCCTCTAAAAGTGGATTCCATGGACAAATAAAAAGACTAAAGTCTTTTTGGAGATTCAAAGACACATTAGAATAACAATAGGTCTAACAGAAAATAACATGTGTTAGAGAGGATCCAGAGAAATAAACACATTCATTTATTGTTGGTAAGAATGTAAAATGCTGCAGCCACTGTGGAAAATAGTTTGGCAATTCATCAAGTTAACTACAGAATAACTGTATGACCTGGAAATTCCAATTTGTTTTACACCAGGAAGAACTGAAAGCAAGGACTTGAACAAATATTTGCACACTGATGTTCATCCCGACATCATTACAATTGCCAAAAGATGGAAGTAACCCAACTGTCCATCAACTGATGAATGTATAAACAAAATGTGGTGTGTGTGTGTGTGTGTGTGTGTGTATATATACACACACACACACACACACACACACACACACACACAATGGAATATTATTCACCCATAAAAAGGGATGAAGCCCTGATAAATGGGACAATATGGATGAGTGCTGAAGATACCATGTTGAATGAAATAAGCCAGACACAAAAGGACAAATATTATATGATCTCACTGATTTGAAACAATTGGAATAAACAAACTCAGAGGGTCAGAATCTGGACTGTAGGTTACCAGAGGATGGGCGAGGATAGGAAACAGGAAGCTGAGGCTGAAAATGTACTGATTTCTTTCTTACTTGGAGTGATGGAAATGTTTTGGTAATGGATGGTGCTGATGGTAGTACAATATTGTGAACACAATTAGCAGTACTTGACATATATATATCTGAATATGATTAAAGAGAAAATGTTACACTGAATAATTTTTTTAAAAATCCATGGAACTATACTACACAAACAGTGAATCCGAAGTTAAACTATGGACTTGAATTAATAGTACAATTCTAACAATGTGCTATTATCAATTATAACAAATGTTCCACATCATTGCAAGCTGTTAGTGGTGGTATGGTATATGGGAATCCTGCATTTTATACATGATTGTTCTATAAATACACAACTTCTCTAATAAGGAAAACAATAATAGGTCTAAAGGTTCTGTAACAAAGAAATCTGTGTAGCTTAGTTTGGGCCCTGATTTCCTTGATAAATTTACTGAATACACTTTCATAATTGTTATGAATTCACAGGCTTGAGGAATTAATGAGAATAGCAGGAAGGAAAAATAGAAGAAATGTGTTTAGGAGCCCTGTACTCAACAGGAAGTAATGAGAATATTCAGTAATCATAGAGTGCTATACATATGTATACAAGTCATGACTTTTGTGAAAATTCAGGTTGTGTCACTTACTGTTCCTCAGATATCAAAGAAAGAAAGTGCATTACCTGGTCCAACAGCTCAAAATTATTTGCAATGGACAAAACTAATTTTGTATGCAATCGTGCTATGAAAACTTGGCTTTCAACTTATTACCAAAAAATTGCACATTGATACTCTTACAAAACCTAACACTTTGACAGTTTTCTCTCAAATTTCATGAATAATATTCCAAAGTTATAATTTTTCAATTCTCACTTAAAGGTTCCAGACTGAGCAGCTGGTGATGGACAAAACACAAGTAGAGCACATCTTTTCATCCAGAATGCATCTCTCAAATGAAATTGGTGGGACTGAAATTTACAATCCCAATAATTTGAAACAAATGCAGTAATACTTTAAAGTAGCTATATAAGATTTGTCTTACATACTTGGAACTCAAAAACCCTGCAGAGAATTACAGAAATGGGAAATGTTTACTTTAGGAGCACTCAACTATGGTTAGGTTAAACACTAGACCATAAAATAATTCATGAAGCATATAGAGTCTGCTTTGTAAATAGAGTCTTTAAATAATTCAACCAGTAAAATAGACAATCCATCCTTGATTATCCCATATTATGTGCAGAAACAATCTGATGGATAATCTAAAACAACGGATAACCATTAAATTTTGTATAAAATCACACTGCCCCCCACATCTATTCTGTAGCACTCATCATTCCAATAGAACTTCCCTTAATGATAGAAATGTTGTATAAGTCACATGTGACTGTTGAGCATTTGAAATGTGGCAAGTATGACTGAATTTTAACTTTTAAATTTTAATTCACTTAAATTTAAATTTAAGTGGACAGCACATGTGGCCAGTAGCTGCCATAATGGACAACAGAGCTCTAGCCTTCTAAGTCACAGAGTTAAAGTGGTGTTTCCGTGGGAGACATTGTAATGTTCCATCCAGATATTCCATTGGAGTGCTCCACTGTGTCAAGGAAGAATACATTGCCCCAGCTGCTGCCAGAATGGTCAGCAGAAAGCCTCCAGCTACCAACACCTTCAAGGTTTGCCTCAGTCACAAGAATCACCTCATCCAATGGCATGCTCTTCTCTGGGGAGACACTTCTACAATGACTGACTGAGGAAAGGGCCTAAGGGCATAGCCATGTGGGCCTCTGTGGAAAAACACTGATAGGCTATATATCCGTGTGTGGTTGGGGGGTTCTGCAGTTCGATTTCACCCCCCACTCAATCCCCTGTGCTCTTTTTTTCTAGAGGTTTCCATTTCTTAAAAAAAAACCTTGCAAACCAAACTCTCTCTCTCAACATCTCAACATCTCGACATCTGCCAACTTTCAATAATCAGTGAGGAATGACATGGAAGGATTTTCAGAATAACTTTTAAGTGAAAAAAGCAAAATATAAATGAGTATGTATGTGTGCTTAGCTGGAAGCTATTATGTGCCCCAGAAAAGCCATGCCCTTTTTCCTGATCCAATCTTATAGGGGGAAGTCATGTTTCTTTTATCTTAATTCAATATCTTGGGGTGGAAACTTTGATGGGATTGTTTCCACGGAGATGTGACACACCAGTTATGGGTGGGACCTTTTGATTAGATGGAGATGTGACTCCATTCATTCAAGGTGGGTCTTGATTAGTTTAATAGAGTCCTTTAAAAGGGAAAACATTTTGGAAAAACCTCAGATGCAGATAATTGGAGAACAGTTGCTTCAGAGCTCACAAAGATACTGAGATTTGGAGATAGTTGGAGTGTTGTCAGAGAGAGCAGATGCCTAGAGCAGATTTGGAGTTGCAGATCCCAGCAGATGTTGCCATGTGCCTTCCCATGACATGCTAAGCAAGCCAGAACCCAGAGTTGTGTCCCAGAGGAACTAAGTAAAAACCCACAGATACTTAGAAAGGAAACCACTGGAATCAGAAGTTGGGAACAAGGACCAGTGAACAACAGTCACATGCCTTCCCATGTGACAGACATTGGCTTTCCTTAAGTCAAGGCATCTTTTCCTGCATGTCTTGGTTTGGACATTTTTGTGGATTTAGAACTACAAACTTTAAATTTAATAAATTTCATTTCTGGTATATTGCATTCTGGCAGCATTAGCAAACCCAAAGAGTATGGTATGGCAACTTATATGTTTAAAATAAAAAAAGAAGGGAAATAAGAATGTAAATACTATTTCCTGCAAAAAGAAATACAAGCATATCTTAGAGATAATTCAGGCTGTTTCCATGTCATTGCAATAAAATGAACCCCACAGTGAAGCAAAGCACATACTTTTTTTCGTTTCTCAGCACATATAAAAGTTTTGTTCATACTGTACCATACTCTATTAATTATGCAATACCATTATGTCTAAAAAATTTGCATACCTTAATTTAAAGTACTTTATTGCTAAAAAATGTTAACTATTAACTGAGCCTCAGCAAGTTATAATCTTTTTGCTGGTGAAGGATCTTGCCTCGATGTTGATGGCTGCTGACTGATCAGGGTGGTGGTTGCTGAAGTTTCCAGTGGCTGTAGCAATTTCTTACAATAAGACATGAACGAAGTTTACCACATTGATTGACTCTTCCTTTCATGAAAGATTTCTCTGTAGCATGCAATGCTGTTTGATAGCATTTTATGCACAGTAGAATGTATTTCAAACTTGGAATCAATCCTCTCAAACCTTGTTGCTGCATTATCAACTAAGCTTAGGTAATATTCCAAATCCTCTGGTATCTTTTCAACAAATTCATAGCATCTTCACCGGGAGTAGATTCCACCTCTTGAAACCACTCTCTTTGCTCATCCATAAGCAGCAACAACTCATCTGCTCAAGTTTTATCATGAGATTGGAGCAATTCTGTCACATTTTTAGGCTGCACATCTAATTCTAGTTCTATTGCTATTTTCACCACAATTTCAGTTACTTCCTTCATTGAAGTTTGGAACATCTCAAAGTCAACCATGAGTGCTGAAGTCAACTTGTTCCAAACTCCTGTTAATGTTGATATTTTGACCTTCCCTCATCAATAACAGACGTTCTAAATGGGATCTGAAATGGTGAATCCTTTCCAGAAGGTTTTTAAATTATATTTCCCAGATCCATCAGAGGAATCACTATACATGTTAGCTATCAGATTGCAAAATGCATTTCTTAAATATTAAGACTTGAGAACTGAAGTGCCTCCTTGATCTATGGGCTGCAGAACAGATGCTGTGCTGGCAGGTATAAAAATAACATTTATTTCATGGTACATCTCCATCAGAACTTTTAGGTGATAAGGGGAATCATCAATGAGCAATAATATTTTGAAAGGAATCTTTTTTTTTTCTTTCTGAGCAGTAGGTCTCAACAGTAAGTTTAAAATATTGTAAACCATGTTATAAACAGATGGGCTATCATCTAGCCCATTTATAGAGCACAGGCAGTCAATTTAGCATAATTCTCAAGGACTCTAAGAATCTCAGAATGGTAAATGAGCACTGGCTTCAACTTAATGTCACAACATACATTAGACCCTCACAAGAGAGTCAGCCTGTCCTTTGAAGGCTTGAAGCCAGTCATTGACTTCTCTAGCTATGAAAGTTCTAGATGGCGTATCTTCCAAAAGAAGGCTGTTTCATTTAAATTGAAAATCTGTCATTTAGTGTTGCCACCTTCATAAATGATCTTAGCTGTATCTTTTGGATAACTTGCTGTAGCTGCCACATCAGCATTTATGGCTTCACCTTGTACTTTTATGTTATGGAGATGTCTTCTTTCCTTAAACCTTATGAACCAAGCTTTGCTAGTTTTTCTTTTACAGCTTCCTCTCACCTCTTTCTGCTTTCATGGAATTGAAGAGAGTTAGGGCCTTGTTCTGGATTAGGCTTTGGCTTGAATGAAAGTTGTGGCTGGTTTGATCTTCTCTCCAGACCACTAAACATGTCTCCATATCAGCAATAAGGCTGTTTTACTTTTTTATCATCTGTGTTCACCACATGGTTTTAATTTCCTTCAAGAATTTTTCCTTTGCATTCACTACTAGACTAATTTTCTACTGCAAGAGGCTTACCTTTTATCCTATCTCCATTTTTGATATGCCTTCCTCATTAATTTAATAATTTCTAGCTTTTGCTTTAAAGAGGGAGATGCATGACTCTTCCTTTCACTTGACTACTTAAAGGTTATTGCAGGGTTATCAATTGACTTACTTTCAATATTACTGTGTCTCAGGGAATAGGGAGATCTGAGGAGAGGGAGAGAGGCCAGTCTGTGGAGCAGTCAGAGCAAATTTATGGATTAAATTTGCCATCTTAAACATATATGGTTTGTGGTATCCCAAAACCACTAGCTTGTAACATCAAATATCACTGGTTACAAGGGCTGGGGGCACATATGAAACCAGAAGTAAAGATAGATGATAATAACTGAGATGGTATAATTTAAGAATGTCTAGAGTGTACAGTGATGGTGATTGAATGTACAAATTAAAAAATGTTTTTGCATGAGGAAGAACAAAGGAATGTCAGTATTGCAGGGTATTAAAAATAGATGGTCATCCATATTTTAAAACTTCAAATTCTGTATGAGAGTAAAGGGAGAAATGTTGATTTGGTGCAAAATTTATATTTTGACTAGTGCATTTCTTAATTTAACTCGTATGGCCAGTTTAATTGAACACCATAGGTACGTGGAACCTTGGATAAGGCATGAGATCTTGTTAGTTTGTCCAGATTAGTGTGATGCCCCGAGAGATCCCAGAGTGATTTGAACAGTGAATAAAGAAGTATTTGCAAAGTCCCCTTGGGAGAATGGGCAGAAAGGGGGAAATATTCAACTTCCCCATTTGGGGAATTCCTGATATTCTTGCAAGCAGTGGAAGCAAACAAATCAATAGGCTGAGCCCTCAATCTTGGGGTTCACCCATATGAAACATATCCCTACAAAGGATAGGCAAAGCCTAGTTAAAATTAGGCCTAAGAGTCAACCCCAGAGGACCTCTTTTGTTGCTTGGACGTGGCTTCTCTCTTTCTCAGCCAACACAGCAAACAAACTCACTGCCCTCCCCCTCTCTAAATGGGACATGACTCCCAGGGGGGTAAACTTCCTTGGCAACATGGGACAGAATTCCTCTGGGATGAGCTAGGGCTCAGGATTGAGTAAACCTTCTCAAACAAAAGGGGAAAGAGAAAAATGAAACAAAATAAAGTATCAGTGGCTGAGAGATTTCAAGCAGAGTCAAGATATTATTCTGGAGGTTATTCTTATGCATTATACAGAGATCTCCTTTTTAGTTTATGGTGTATTAAAGTGGCTAGAGGGAAGTACCTGAAACTGTAGAGCTGTGTTCCAGCAGCCATGTTTCTTGAAGATGATTGTATAATGATATAGCTTTTGCAGTGTGACTGTGTGATTGTGAAAACCTTGTGTCAAATGCTCCTTTTATCTATGGTATGGACAGATGAGTAAAAAATATGGATAAGAAGCAAACAAGTGATGGGGGAACAAAGGTTAAAATAAATTGAGTAGATTGAAATATTAGTGTTCGATGAGAGGGAGGGGTTAAGGGTCATGGCATGTATGAGTTTTTTCTTTTCACTTTCTTTTTCTGGAGAAATGCAAATGTTCAAAGAAAATGATCATGGTGATGAATACACAACTATGTGATGATATTGTGAGCCACTGTAACCATATCAAGAATGTTTGTATGTCAAGAATGTTTATATGTTTGTTTGTTGTTTACAATAAAAATATTTAAAAAAAAATAAAAAGATAACCGGTCACAGATCACCATAATATCAGTTTTTACTTTAGAATAACTTTGAAGTGAAACTATAAATAAACTAAATATATCTTTACCATAATGGATTTTGTGAGAGAGGTGAAAAAATACATAAAAAGTCAAGTGTAATAGATATATACATATGTGTATACACCGCAAATATTACACTTTATATGGATGTACATCACACAACAACATATTTTAGCACTCTTATAGGCATATACAAGCAAAAATATTATAACTAGTTTATTGAAAAATTTTAAGAAGCCAATAACAATTAATGAAATTCAATTTTGTATTATCAGCTACTATCAATTTGGGGTTTAAAGAATGTTGCTTGAGGCTTATGGTTGATTGAGATGTCAGGGTGCTTTTTACTCAGAATCTTTAAACAACTAGCAGAAATGGCAAAGCCAGCTACCTCAAAAGCTCAAGAAAACAAAAAAAGGATTGCAGCAACTAGCTGGGCAAGTACAGAATTATTAAAATTATCAACAACACAGCTTTAAAAATGATAGGAGAAGCTGATAGCTCCCTTGCTGAACCTCACCCATGACCAACTTTGGGGCAGAGGAGCCAAATTGCACTCCCATTGTGAGCCCCTGACCTTGTCTCCAAGGAAGCAGATTAACCCTTTTGGGTATACTGGGTGCCTGTGTGTCAATGGCAATCTATCCTGTGGCAGCCTGAAAGAATAAACCAAGAAAGGAACTCATTTCTGGCCCTGCTATAAGAACTTGCCCTGCAGGCAGATGCAGATTGTGGATGGTGAATGCACTGTGAGAAACAACTAAATCAAAGCAGCCTGGGGCAAAGACTTAACTGTTTCAAATAATACAATAGAGCACCCAGGAAAGGGAGAAAGTCAATTTCATAGAGTACAGAGGGAATTCAAATTACTAAAAATGGGGAAATTCCAAAGGACAAGAGAAGGTAGAAGCCCAGGACAATATGCAGATTAGAAAAAATGGAGAGTACTCCACATTTCACCTTTGACTGGGCTGGTCTTCTTGATAGGAAGGACAGCACCAGTCAACAAGGTGGCAATTTGCAAAGAGAGTGAAAGGTGTTTTTTGCATTGGTTTGCTTGCTTTTGTTAGTTCCTGGAACTCAAGGTAATCTCTGTCTGGCATGTCACTAGCTGAATACAAACTGAAAGAACATAAAGCTCAGGGGCTAAATTGAGAGCTAACACTTTAAAACATTAAAGCGTACAGTGGGCAAGAAAGAATTACAAGACAAACAAAGGAACAAGAAATGATGGTCCATCCAAGGGATGTTTCATGGTAATTGCTTGGAGCAGCCTATGAAACTCAAACATATTTTGGGACCAGGAGAGTAGGGTGCTGCTATTGCAAACACCAACAATGTGGATATGGCTTTTGAATTGGGTAATGGGTCGAGGTTGGAAGAATCGTGAGATGCTAGCTAGAAAAGGTTTGCATTGCTTTGAAGGGACTATTGAATGCTTAAGTTACTTCTGATGAGGACTTAGAAATGATGAATGTTCATTGCAAACTGAAAGGTGACCTTTATTTTATAGTGGCAGAGAACTTTTGCAAAATTAAGTCCTGATGTAGGATTGAAGGCAGAATTTGAAAGTGAGAAGTTTGGATATTTAGCTGAGGAGATCTCCAAACTAAATGTGCAAAGTGCAGCCTGGTTTCTCCTTACATCTTATAATTAAATGTAAGAGGAAAGGGATAAGCTGAGAACTGAACTCCTGAGCCCAGAGAAACCAGAAATTGATCATTTTGAAAATTCTGGGTTTGTGGAAAGAAAGTCTCTAGAGACTAGGGCTCCATCTGAGGGTTTAACTGAACATGGAACCAGTCAGGCACTTCAGTGCAAGTTAGAATTGGAAATGCAGTTATCTAAAAAGGATCTGTGGAAAGTTTTTTTGTTCTGATCACTTGGACCTCCGTGTACAGGCAAAACTGACAAGTTATTTATTTATTTATTTTTTGTGAGAGCTGTATGAACAGAACCAAAGCCAGCCTGGACTAAAAGGGATAGAAAAGGGATAGATTAAAGGAAACAATGACTTCATAGGCAGAACCATAGTAAGCTGAGGTCTGGACCAAGACGTCTTCTTGTGTTAAGACCCATGTATGTGTGTGGAATGGATGAGCGTGCAATGGCACTTGGGGGAGTGTTACCAACCCATTCTTCTCAGATGCCTATGGGATTACAGAGAGGTTGGCCACCACCCCAGTGCTTGACAAGAGTGGAGCCTGGAGCTGGCCATCATCCTGATGCTTGTCGAGGGTGACACCTTCACATCAATATTTGGAGAGAGTGCCACCCCAGTATTTAGGGAGAGCATGACACTGACAAGCACTTGAAAAGGTTGGGGGTGCTGCTCCATCAGGTTTACAGGACAAAACACCATCCTATAGATGACTCTCAGACATTGAAATCTAATGGAGTATGCTGTCAAGTATTTCAGAAGTGTTTGTGACTCGAGATACCAATTTTCATTCTAATTTCTCTCTTCTGGAATGGAAAAGTTTCTCATACACCTAACCCTCCTTTGTATATTGGAAGTAGATAACTTGTTCTCTAAGTTTCACAGGACTACAGACAGAGAGTAACTGTACAGAACATACCTATCACCAATTTTCATGAGAGTTTGTACTTAATATTGTTACTGAAATGATTTAAGGTCTTTTGGATATTGTGATGGAATTAATATATTTTGCATATGTAAAGAACATGCCTTTTAGGGGCCCAGAGGGTGGACTGTGGTGATTTGGTACTGTTTGTACCCCAGGAGACACTGCTATAAGAACTTAAAGCTATTTCCAGTGGTTATAAATCCATTGTAAGTAGGACTTTCTCAAGAAGGTTACTTCAATTAAGTCATTGTCCTGGGTGGGCCTTATCCTTTTATTAGAGTACTTTATAAATGGAATGAATACAAAGTGAGAGAGAGAGAGAGAAAGAAAGCCAGGGAAGCAGGAAGTTGTAATCAACAAAACCTAGAAGAGAAGGGAGAGACTAGCAGGCAATATGGCATGTGTCTTGCCATGTGGTAGAGGAGTCAAGTATTGCTGGCAGCCAGTCTTTGGGAAGGGAGCTTGCCCTGATGATGCCTTGATTTGGTCATTTTTTTCTCAGCCTCAAAAGTGTAAGCTAATAAATTCCCATTGTTAAGCCAATCCATTTCATGGCATTTGCTTGGAGCGGCAAAGGCAACTAAATATTGCCTTTCAAATATGAGAGAGAAATGAAGACTTTCACAGATTAACAAAAGCTGAGGGAGTTTATTACCACCTGCTCTACAAGTAATATTAAAGAGAGTTCTTCATACTGACAATAAAGGACACTAGACAGTGGATCAAAGCAGCACAAAGAAATAAAGACCTCCAGTAAGGTGATCATACGAGTAGTTATTCATGCCAATACTATTGTATTTATTTTGGGGTATGTAACTCCACTTTTTACTTCTTAAAGGTTTTGAAATACAAATGCATAAAATGTAATGCTCAAGTTTGAGTGGACATAAATGCATAAAGATATAACTTATAACAAGTACAAAAATGTGGAGGAACAGAGGGTTACATTTACAATGTATGCATAGACTACTGATATTAAATACCTATCTAATAAGATATAATTCTTATACAGACTTTGGATTTTAAATTTAAGCCCTATGGAACTACAAAGGAAATATCTGAAAATTATGTGCAGAAATAAATTAGTAGAGTCTAAAATGCTGCAGTCTAAAAAAATCAAATAAATATGAAAGTAGGCATTAACAGAAAAAGTGAAGGACAAAAAGTTTTCAAGACTTAAAAAGATCAGAGATCAAAATGAGATAAGAAAGTCCTGCATTATCAGTAGTTTATTTTAAATGTTAATGAATTAAACTGTCCAGTCAAAAGGCAAAGATTGGCAGAATGGATAAAAAGCATGACCTAACTGTAAGCTATTTACAAGAGTCTCACCATAAATTCAAAGATATAAGTGAAAGGATAGAAAAAATACTACATGTAAACACTAGCCAAAAAGAAAGCTGGGGTAGCTATACCAATGTAAGAAATAGAAGTTCTCTAAGTAAAGAACAGTTATAAGGACAAAGAAAGTCACTATATAATGAAAAGGGGTCAATTCTATAAGAATAGATAACATTTATAAATGTATAGTCACCAAACAGCAGAGCCACAAAATATATGAAGAAAACAATGGCAGATTTGAAGGAATAAATAGACCATTCTACATTTATAGTATGAGACTTCAATAAATTAATTTCAATAATGGCTAGAACATGTAGACAGAAGATAAATAAGGAAATAGGAGATTTGAATTGTACTGTAAATCAACTAGATCTAACAGACATATATATATGTGTATATATATATATATATGTATCTTCAACTAATATATATATATTCAACTAATATGCATTCTTGTCTTGTGCACATGGATCATTCCCTGGAATAAACACTTTTCAGGTCACAAAACAATTCATACAATGCACATTCTCTGACCACAATGGAATGAAACTAGAAATCAATTAAAGAGAGAGAACTGGAAAATACACAGACATGGAAATTAAACAACAGACTCTTAGACAACCAATGGGTCAAAGGAGAAACCACAAAGGTAATATCATGAGGCAAACAGAAACAAAAACTCACCATACCAAAACTATAGGGTACAGAAATGGCTGTGTTTAGAAAGAAATTTATAGCTCTAAAAGCTTATGTTAAAAAAAGAAGAAAGATTTCAGTGGGTGCAAGGGTAGTTCAGTGGTAGAATTCTCACCTGCCATGCAGGAGACTGGGTTCGAGTTCCTGCCCATGCACTTCCCCAAAACTAAACAAACAAGCAAGCAAACAAACAAAAATTCAACAAATGGTGCTGCAATAACAGGATACTCACATGGAAAAAGAATGAAATGTGACCCCCAAAATACAGCATACAAAGAAAGAAAGAAAGATTTCAGATACTAGACTTAACCTCACAATTGGAGGATCTAGAAAAAGAAGAGCAAACTAATCCCAAAGCAAACAGAAAGGAGATTAGAGTTGGGATCAGTGAAATAAAGAATAAAAACAATAGAGAACCAACGAAACCAAAAGTTGGTTCTTTGAAAGTTCAATAAAACCTACAAACTTTTAGTGAGATGAACAAAGAAAAAAAGAGAGAGGCTGTCAATAACTAAAATCATAAATGAGAGGTGGGATATTTCTAATAACCCTACAGTAGTAAAAACAATGAACATAGGGTGCTACGAAAAACTGTATGCCAACCGTGCCAGTTTGAAGCTGTTATGTTCCCCAGAAAGGCCATGTCCTTTTCCCTGATTCAATCTTGTCAGGACAGTCATGTTCATTTTTAATCCTGTTTCACTATTGTGGAGTGGAACATTGATTAGATTGCTTCCATTGACATGTGACATACCCAGTGGTGGGCGGAACCTTTTGATTGGACTGTTTCCATGGAGGTGTGGCACACACAGTTGTGGGGGTGACATTTTGATTAGATAGAGATGTAATGCCACCCATTCAAGGTGGATCTTGATTAGTTTACTGGAGTCCTTTAAATGAGGAGACATTTTGGAGAAAGTTTAGAACCAATACAGAGATGTTTGGAGATGCAGAAAGAAAACACCCCCAGGGATGCTGTTTGAAACCAATAACCAAAGGACCAGCAGATACCAGCCACATGCCTTCCCAGCTGACAGAGGTGTTCTGGACCTATCGGCCTTTCTTGTGTCAGGGTATCTTTCCTTGGATGTCTTAATTTGGACATTTTTATGGGCTTAGAACTGTAAACTTGTAACTTAATAAATTCCCTTTATAAACCCAGCCCATTTGTAGTATATTGCATTTCTGGCAACATTAAAAAAATGCAACATATTAGAAAACCTAAATGAAATGGCAAATTTCTAAGAACACAACTATTTCCACTGACTCAAGAATAAAGAGAACATCTCAGGGCAGGCCATGGTGGCACAGTGGCAGAGTTCTCGCCTGCCATGCTAGAGACCCAGGTTTGATTCCTGGTGCCTGCCAATGCAAAAAAAAAAAAAAACAGAGAATAAAGAGAAGATCTCAACACACAAATAAGAATTAAAGAGATTGAATAAGTAATCAAAAACCTACCAAGAAAGAAAAGGTGATGACCAGATGGATTTGTAGGTAAATTTTACCAAACATTTCAAGAAGAATTAATACCAATCCTTAAACTCTTCCAGAAAAGTGAAAGAACAAGACTACTCCATAACTCATACCAAAGCCCAATGAAAATACAAGAAGAAAAGAAAATTACAGACCAATATCACATATGAATATCGATACAAAAATCCTCAGCAAAATACTTTCAAACTGAATGCAACAACACATTAAATTTATTATTTGCCATGATCAGGTGGGATTTATCCCAGGTATGCAAGATTGGTTCAACAAAAGAAAACCAATTGATGCAAAGCATCATATTAATAGAATGAGGGAAAAAAGCATGCTTACCTACATTAATTCAGAAAAAACATTTGACAAAATCTAGCATCACTTTTTGAGAAAAACAATTAGATAACTAGGAATAGAAGGAAATTTCTTTAACTGGATTAAGGGCATATATATATATATAACTCACAGCTAACTATGAGCTAACTCAATGCTG
This sequence comes from Myrmecophaga tridactyla, assembly GCA_004026745.1. Lineage (NCBI taxonomy): Eukaryota > Metazoa > Chordata > Mammalia > Pilosa > Myrmecophagidae > Myrmecophaga > Myrmecophaga tridactyla. Next base: position 3,269 of record PVIY010046539.1, on the reverse strand, counting down.
AAAGAGTGGAAGCATTTCCTATAAAATCAGAAATAACTAGGATTACCATCGAACCACTGTTTTTCAACATTATACTGTAATGTCTAGTCATGGTAATTAGACAAGAAAAAAAGTAAAAGGCATCCAAATTGTAAAGGAAGAAGTAAATCTTTTCCTATTTTCAAATGACAAGATCCTGTATGCAGAAAATGTTGAAAAATCCAACAAAAAAACTATTAGAACTAATAACAGAAACCAAGAAAGCGACAAGGTGCAATATCAACACTTAAAAATGTGTGAAGTTTCTATATACAAGTAATGAAAAATCTGAAAAGGAAATTAAGTAAAATATGCTATTTACAATAGCAACAAAAATAATCAAATACCTAGGAATAAATTTAACCAAGTGTGTAAAGGACTTATACATGGAAAATTATAAAACATTGCTGAAAGAGATCAAAGAAGACCTAAATTATTGGAAGGGTATTCTGGGTTCATGGGTTGAAAAACTAAATTTTGTTAAATGTCAGTTCTATCCAAAGCGATATATGGATAAAAAGCAATCATGAGAAAAAATTCAACAATTTTCTTTGCAGAAATGGAAAACCTAATCATCAAATTTGTACGTGAGGGAAGGGGTCCCAAATAGCCAGAACCATCTTGGAAAAGAAGAATGAAGTTGGAAGACTCACCTTTTCCAATTTTAAAACTTATTACACAGCTACAATAATCAAAACAGCATAGTCCTGGCACAAGCATAGACACATATAAAAATGGAATTGAATTGAGAGTTTAGAAATTAACCTATGGCCAATTGTTTTTTGCCAAGTTATCTCAAACAGAAAAGTATTGCCTCTTCAGCAAATACTGCAGGGGAAACTGGATATCCAAATGCGAAAGAATGAAGGAGGACTCCTACCTCAAACCATGTACAAAAATCAAATCAAAGTGGATCAGATACCTAAATACAGGAATCAAAACAATAAAACTGGAAAATACTTCAGGATCCTGTGGTTAGGCATTAGTTTCCTAGAACTTATATGAAAAGCGTACACACACACAAGATAAGTGGGACATTAAAAACTTCTGTGAATCAGAGGAATTCATCAAGTAAGTAAAAAGACAACCAATAGAATGGAAAGAAATATTTGGAAGTCACGTTTCTGATAAGGGTTTAATATCCAGAATATATAAATAACTTCTACAACTCAAAAACAAAAACAGATAACAACCCAATTAAAAAATGGGCAAAAGATTTGAATAAACATTTCTCCAAAGAAGACATACAAATGGCCAAAAAGCATATGAAAATATGCATTCCATTAAGGAAATGCAAGTCAAAACCTAAAATGAGATAACATTTTACACCCATAGAATGGCCACTACTTAAAAACAGAAAATAAGAAATGTTTGATCTGATCTGGAGCAATAGGAACACTCGTTCACTGTTGGTGAGAATGTAAAATGCGGCGGCCACTGTGAAAGAGAGTTTGGCAGTTCATCAGATCTTAAGTACAGAATAACTATATGACCAGGCAACCCCAATTCTAAGTATATACCAGAAAGAATTGAAAGTAGGAACTCAAAGAGATATTTGCACACCGATGTTCATAGCAGAATCATTCACAATTGCAAAAAGATAGAAGCAACCCAGCTGTACATGAACTGATGAATAGATAAACAAAATGTGGTATATACATACAATTGAAGATTATTCAGCCATAAAATGGAATGAAGTTCTGATACATGCTATAACAAATACTGTATAATCTAACTGATATGAAATAATTCAATTAAGCAAATCCACACAGTCAGAAACTAGAATACAGGTTACCTTACCCTTACAGGGCAAGGGTCGGGGTAGGGAATGTGAAATTATGCTTAATTGGGACATAATTTCTGTTTGGGATGATGGAAATTTTTTTGGAAATGGATGGTAGTGATGGTAACATAACATTATGAAGATAAATATAGTGAATTAAATATTTGAACTTGGTATGAAGAGGAAATTTTAGGTTGTATATATGTTACTAAAGTAATTTTTTTTAAAAAGTGGGACTGTACAATATAACCACTACATGCTAATGTAAAGCAAAATATATACATGGGGAGAAAAACAGAAATTAACATTACAACAACTAAAATATGCAATTACAACTATCAGACATTATCACTAATAGCACCCAATTCTAAATCTAAACCAGGATGTTTATTTACATAAGGCTTTGACACATGGTAATTCTACTAGCAACTTTCCTTGATTTGAGATCAGATACTCCCATTGGGAAAATAAAAGCTTGGTCAATGTATAAAGCACAGAATATAAAAAACCATTAATGGGAAAACAAAACATTGCTAAGACTCCAAAACCCACACTGGCATGGGCTAAGCAAACACAAAATGAACAGAAGGAACTGTGTTGGATCAATAGGTTCTCATTCGGAAATAGTGTATTTCCTAGTGGGACATTCAGATGGATGTTCAATCCTTAAATTAACTGAGGAAACCTCAGCATTGCCAACTGTAGGATTGGTGGAATTTGGAAGGGTGAACCAAGCACAAATGGTTGGCAATGAGGACTACCATGGTTTGAGGCACTCAAAAATACAGGGTTTACAGATGGTGGAGCTACCAATGACTTCCTCTAGAGTATACTAGAAGGATGCAGCCTTGAGACCCAAACATGCAAAAGCCCTACTTAATGGGGGTACAGGGCATTTCGGTGCAATATGTAGAATGGGTAAAAATCTGGCTGGCAATTGAACAAACAGGAATAGAGAAAAGGAAGACAATATATATTTTTACAGATTCATGGGTGGTAACAATGGAGAGGCAATATGGTCTGGTTTATGGAATCTGAGTAATTGGAAAATTAATAACCATGATATCTGGGGCAAAGGAATATGGGATAAAATAACTATTTCAAAAAAGTTATGATCACACATGTATCAGTACAACAAATGACAAGTCTAAGACAAAGCATAATAATGCAATAGGCAGGTTAACCAGGATAGAAATAAATATATAAATAAAATATAATAAAATATATATAAATATATAAAATATTTATAAATATGTAAAAATATAATAAATAAATAATAAATATGGAAAAATACAGAAAGATTATGTAATACCATAGACGAAAACATATAAATGGGGACAGAACATACTGGACACCATAGATTACTTGGTGCCATTAAATGAATAGAAAAAAGAAATTTGCTCATATATACACACACTACAACAGACATTTTTCACAAATTTTGAGCTCTGTAAAAAATTTAACGTAG